>LNAR01000525.1:0-67165 GCA_001630585.1 Pseudogymnoascus sp. BL549 | reverse complement strand
GGATGGTGATGGGAGGGGGTTATGATAGAGAGGATGGGCATGGAGTGGGGTGTATAGTAGCGTTGGAGAGCATGATACCTTAGATGAAAATGATCAGACTGTTTTGTACAAAATGTTTCTGACGTCGGGGGGGAGAGTTGAGTCATGCCTGTTGATGGGGAGCGGAGAGTAGTGGTAGACTGACAAATAGTGTTTCACGCCGGTTTGGAGGAGGGACGAGATATCCCCGGCTGAGTTGGTTATGGCTGGGATCGCGGTGGCGGGAGATGGTTTTTGGTGTTCTCGTACGAGAAGGTAGTATTGCGATAGGAAGATGTTTCCAGTCTCTCCTTTCTTATCTCCACACTATGGGGGTTCGGCACTGCCAAGTTGCTGAGGCCGTGTTGAGTAGCAACCGAGAGGGTCTGAAACTCTTTGAAGCCCCTGGCTGCACACAACACGACACGCCACGGTAAATGTTCTCACCAAACTCGAACATCACGACGAAAAATCACATTATCACAGTAGCATCCCTCAATCCATGTAAATCTATTATACTTTCCATTCATTCGCCACCGTATCCAAAAGTCAAAAAGAGAATTCAAAAACACACCCAATGTTTCGTCCGCGACTTCGAAACCGGGGCGCATTACCCGGCGCGGCCTGGCTCCCTAAGCGAGCATCATGCGACACACAGCCGTGCGCCAGGGGCGTTTAAGGGGCCGCCTCTCCAGCGGCCTCACCCTTGGAAATATGACGAAAAAAGGCCAGTGCGCGTGTATCAGCGGCGTAGCAGGCGCGGCAGGTGTCAATATGCGGGTGTGCTGCGATGCTGGGCGGTGTCTCAGGAGGGGACTGGGGGCTGTGGCGGAGGGGCACAGTTCATCTTATAATGGGATTGCTTTTCCGAGTTCTGGAAGAAAAGAAAGGGAGTCAGGTAAACGGTGGTGATTCTGTTTCTCTTCGACGAATTCATATATTTCTTGGGAGTGTGCGTTGAAGACGGTAACGCAGATACATTCGTTCAGATTTATACAAGCCAGGTGCTTTTTGGAGTTCGATATTGAGCGTTTTTATATTACATACCCACCATACTAAGATTCTTCGGCTGGACCTCTTTATTTCACACACACTACGCGGATATCAGACTTCCACCAATCTTTCAAATCTCACAGCATTTACCTGAGAATAATACGCAATCACACATATACCACTTCAACAACACTTGATAAAAGCACTCCTCCAATTCCTCGCCAACACCCCACAACAACACCATCACCGCCGCCAAAATGCGTCACTCTGCCCTTCCCCCTCTCCGCTCAACCTTCTCTCTCGCCTCGCTCCGCTCCTCCTTCCGCTCCTCCCGCTCTTCCTCCACAGCATCCAGCACGCGCTCACGCGCCCCCTCCACCGCCTCCGCATCATGGAACCCACACGATACCTTCGCGCCCTCAGCCACCTCAAGCGCCAGCTCCAGCCCCGCGGACGAGTTCAGCTCGCTGCCTTACAACCCACTCAGCCGTCACCCGCCGCGCACTGCCCGCCGTCAACAGTCGCCTGTTGCGACGGTGAGGAGCATCTTGTCTAGGCAGTCGAGCTTGCTGGATTTAGAGGAGGAGCAGCGAGACTTTGGCGCCGAGATTGGGGTCTTGGAGCCGAGACCGGTGGTGTTTTGGCAGGGTCTTGAGGAGAGGATGGGTGGTTTCTAGAGATATATGATATGGGTTTATGCGAGGATATTCTTTTCGCTGGTGCGGTTTGGAAGGGACTATGATGGCGTTTGAGGATATTTGATTGAAAGGGTTATGAAGGTTGGATGGGACGGAATATGATTGATACGATCTACGATCGATGGCTTTGGGCGTTTTATTTTATTTCCAATACTTCTTTTCTGGGGATAGACAGGGCGGTTCGGCCTTGTCGATCTCATTGGCTAGATACTACTTCATATGAAATTTGTCTGCTATCGCTCTCCTGCTCAATATGCAATAACAGTGTCAGTGCAAAACAATCTTCGTATAACGGTTATTTTCTGTTGTTGGTGGACCTAGATTGCTGTGACTTGCGTGGCGCCTCGTCTCTGTGACACGGTTTATAAAATCAATAATTCTGCTTCCATAAATCTGTCATTGAGGGGAAGTAGAAGATACTGACTGAACTGGAAATAATTATCGTATTTAATATAATACTTTATATTTTATTGTCGCATAGAAAAAATAATATCATATCATTAATTCCTAAAATAATCATCATATCGACGCCGAAATAAAACCTTCATACATTATTCAAGACTGTTGCGTAAGAGTTATTATTTTCAAGAGCCGTTCTGCTCTACGCACCCTTGAATACCAAGATCTTAATTCAGATTTATTGTAGTGTTGATATATTAACCTCGTATGTAGTGGATCTGCCGCAGCATTCCGTGGCTCACAAGGTCATGAGGCGGAGAAATGGTAGTGGAGACGTTATTAAGGTACGGTTATCTCGCTCTTAGTCGGACCCTGTTATTCCGAACCTTGATTTCATGTGGAGAAGATTCTTGGATTAGCCACATTCTGTGTAGGCTATCTGGAATTACTGCTTTAGACGTAATTTCGAACGACCCTCAAGAATTCCGGATGAAAAAAGAGTAAACTTCCTCCTAATTAGACTTATATTTAAGCCTCTATTATGCCGGGATTAAAGACCTCATAAGGGTTGTTCCGTATTAATCAGACATTACTGTAGTTTATTATTGAATTCTACTGGACCAAAACTAGCCACACTGGCCGAACACGAACTGATCTACAAGGAGCCCCATATTATAATACGAGCGATCGACGTCATTTCACGAGACAAGAGCGATCAAGGATTTTTTTAAGAACGACAACTTATAAGACCTTGGATGCTCGCAATTCTAGAAACCTTCTTTATCATCTCCTAGCCCTAAGAATCATCTTCATCTTCATCTTCATCTTCATCAACAGCACCCTTAATACCTCAACGCCACTTTCAAAATGAAGTTCTCAGCTCTCGTCTTCCTCGCCGCTTCTGCCGCGGCAGGCACCATCCAGAGCCGCCAGGTCCGTATTTTTATTTTTATTTTCAGACCGTCACATGCTTTTTGTTTACTCTCCCGCTCCCGATACCCCCCAAAATGTCTCTGCCTGACCATTGATTCCACGCTAACACGCTGCGCTTCTAGAGAGACTCCCTCAGCATTAACCCGTTCTACGCGGACTGCATCCCCCACAGCAGCATGTGCAGCTACTCTTTCAACGTCACTAGCGACCCTGCCCTGCCACCCAGCCACTGCAGCGCATTCCTCCAGGGTACTCCCGGCCTGCCCGACGCTGTTGAAGCTTCCTGCGAAGACAACGTCGCCTACACGTGGTCCATCACCAACAAGGACGACGGAGGCCTCGACTTCGCCATCTGGTACGCCTTTAACAGCCGCAGCAACATCACGTACTGCCACTCCATCCCGGCGGCCGAGCTCGTCATTGAGCAGAACGGCGCTGCTCAGTCCGAGCACTACAGGGGACCGGCTAGCTTTGAGGCGTCTTTCCTCAACTGCCCAACTCCAACTGCTTAACTTAAAAAGAACAGTTATTTAGCGGGATATGTCAAAGATTCATGTATAGTCACACAGATTAATTAATACCCCGAATTAGAGCGAATAAGGACTTTCAGTTAAAGTAGTGTGGTATGACCAAACACGTGATTATGATTTTGCCATCGTTAGCCGCAAGGTTGTGTGCCAAGTTAGAACTGCTGCTGAACGGAGTGCCTAAGTTGATATCGACCACAGCTGGATGCCGTGATTCCTCGACTCCTCATCCGTTCTTTAAGTCACAGCCACCACACCATGTGTCCTCCCACCTTACCCTCGTCTCCCCCGCTAGCCGACGCCGACACCGACTCTGACCACGACTCCGAACCCCCCTACACGCCTTCTGAACTCGCTGCCATCATCGTCGACTTCTACACCTTCCTTACAACCCTGCACTTCCCCGCTAGCGGGCTGAAGCTTGCCCCCCCCGGCGGCTGGCCAAACATAACCCCATCTAGCAATCGCTACTTGTCGTTTAAGTCGCTCCTAGCAATCGAAGTCATGCGCCAGCTGCCCTACTTTGACAGATCCACCGAGGCCTACGCGCACTACAAGTCGCGATTCATAGACCACCCCTCGCTGCGGTCGCCCTACTGGACCTTCTCAAAAAGGGACGACTCAGAGGAGGAGAACGAGGCAGAGGACGAGTTCCTTGACATGGTAGGGCCCATCGAGTCTGCAGATGGAGAAGAGGTCGATCCCCGCGATGTGGTTTGTTTGGCAAGTGGACGAGAGTCGGGCGGGGCAGGGTTTTTCCTAGATGTGCGCAGGGGAGAGATTACAGAGGATATAGCTAGGATGACTACCTTGAGTCCGGTGGATGTAGTTGTGTTCTTTGAGAGGTTGAAGGAGGAGTATAGGAGCTTGAAGCTGATTCCGTGCACGGGGTATTTGGTTATGATTGAGGAGGGGGAGGAGGTGGAGGAGTCGGAGGGGGTGAGTACGGAGGTTATGATGAGGCAGACAGAACGTTGGGGGACGAAGACGGATGTGAAGTGGGTAAGGGCCTTATACAGGAGGTGGGGATGGCCGAATAGGTTTCAGAGGGTGGAGGCGGAGAGGGAAGTAAACGAGGCGATGAGTAAGATGGAGGAGGTTGGGAGGGACGGGTGGGAGACGTCTTTTATAGATGCGCCTGTGTGGTGCGATTATGGTGAAGAGGTGGTCGTTGAGACTTAAGGACGCGGACGTTGTGAAATGGGCACCACGCTCGCAAGGTTCCAAATCTAAACAAAGCGTTATTCCAAGTGGGTTTTAACTTCCTTAAAAGTGAATCATAGGTCGAGGCATCAATTCAAGGATTTACTATATAGAAATACTTAGAATTGAAAATTGCGAAACCGTGCACTTCGCTTCCTCTCACACCTCAACCACACACATCGCTTCCTCCAGCCTTGAGCGAACGAGACGTTTGTCACAACGATTAATTAAAGGCCCTATTAATAAAACCGCGCCCTACACGACATACCTATTCCACACCAAGATCAATCACAACTTTTCCCTTGGCCTTGCCGCTCTTCAACTTGGCAAACGCCTCCTGAAACTGGTCGATTGGGAATGAGCTGTCCAAGGCAGGTTTGCCAAACCCGCTGTCAATAAGTTCTGTAATCTTCTGTAGTTGATCTCCCCTCGACTCCATAATGAAGAAAAAGTTGTCGATGTCGCCGTCTATGCCAGTGGGCTTCTTCTGCTCCGGAGGCTGAAAAATGCTAATCAAGGTTGCGCCATCCTTGACCACCCACCATGCATCTTCAAGAGACTTCCCTCCAATACAGTCAATTGCGAGATCGACCTTGTTCGCACCTTCGCTGGCCCACTCCTTGATATTCGTCTTGGTGTAGTCAAGCACAGTATCTGCCTTGAGCGATTTCACCCACTCGACGCTATCAGGTCCACATGTGCCAGTAACATGTGCCCCTATCCACTTAGCGAGTTGAACTATCCAAGTTCCTACAGCGCCAGATGAAGCGGTGATAAATATACGCTTTCCCTTCGCGCTGCCAGCCTTGGGTTCGAACCCGGCCTTGACAAACAATGCCTGCCAAGCAGTCTCCGCAGACATTGGAACTGTGGCTGACTCTGCCCACGTCAGCCTCTGCGGCCTCTTCGCCATTTCTGTGGTCTCCAAGATAGAGTACTCGCGTGCGCATCCGGTGCGCGCAAAGTTTGACCGTGCATATATCTCTGTCCCTGGCGGGAAGGGCGAGGACTCTGGGGCTGTGACGATGGTTCCAGCAACATCGTTACAGGGAACCATGATCTTTCCGGACTTAACGTCATCCGGTAGGGGGAAGTTCTTCTCCCAGAGCAGCTCGCCGTTCGTGATAGCGGTTGTGTGGACGCGGACGAGATGTTCTGCAGAGGAGGGCTTAGCCGTGGGGACGGGATGGTCAGTGATTAGGATCACATCGGTCGACTGGACGTCTGGTTGCAGGACAGCCTTCTGAACCTTTGGAATTGCCATAGCTGCGGTTGATGCAAAAGTGCGTCTCAAAGTGGCCTGAGGTGCTGATACTTGGGCTTTGGCAACGAGAGATGTAAATGGGCGTAGATGATGTGAGAATAACATTGGTTTTTTAGCTTGAGCGAAATCGTTCAGAGAGCGCTGATTTACCTGTAATTATATATTCTTCTCGCCGCGGTTTCGGGGAGGGAACAAAGATAGCCGGCATAGGCAATTTGTGTTGGCTATTGTGGATGCGGGGTGATTACGTGGTGAAGGGATCATGATGTACACAAGGGTATTAGGCTACCACGGACCAACTGGGAGCCCGCCCCTCCGATTGCTTATGGTGGAGAATCTAGACCCCCTCGTTGGTTCCAGACAATGTCATTAGGGATAGCTAGCGGCGGATGTGGCGCCTTCCCGCATAGCCTACCCGGGCTAACTGATTACCTAACCGGTCTTTGAATAACCATTATGGAAGGAACGTTGTTCTAACTCGGCAATTCGGGAATACGGGAGTGATGTAGTAGACTTATAAAGCGGCATTTGCGTAGTTTTTCAACTCTCAACATCTACAAATCATAACCTCGAATCAAAGCGGCATATTCTACCCCAATACAGCAAAAATGGTGTTTTCTAAGGTTGCAAACATGGAGGAGCCGGTATATGACGCAACGTGAGATATCCCTACTTCAAAGCCCTATCGAGATTCAGTAAACAAGACACTGACTCAGAACAGGCGTCCTTTCCCCTCCCTCGAAGTCCTATACCACTACAAGGTCCTCAGCGCCCCAGGGAACTCTGTGCTAGCACTCAAAGTTACCTTCCCACCAGGGGCATCCACGCCCCCCCATACCCACGCAGGCGCATTCGTTGCAGTCCATGTGCTCAGCGGATCGGTTCTGAACAAGATGAACGACGATCCCATGACTATCAAGAACGCCGGCGATAGCTTCTACGAGGCTCCTGGGTGCAGACACCGCATCAGTGATAACGCGTCCCAGACGGAGGAGGCAGTTATCATCGCCACGCTTATGCTGAGCACTGAGAAGATGGATGAGATTGTCAACAAGGAAGGCGCGGCTGGCCTGGTAGTCATCGACGAGGAGTATCGTGAGGCGGTGAAGGCACAGATGGAGAAGCTCCAGGCACAACACGGAGCGAAGTGAGGTCAGGCTGGCGCTAAGCACGGGGCAAAATAGATGTTATAGAGATCAGTCCTGAGATGTAATGTACAATCCCTCCACGTTAAGAGGACAAAATGCCGTTCTCTTGTATGTCATTCTTGCTCCAGTGCCGGTTTCCTGCAAGAAAGTCGCCTCGCACAACCTTTCCTCTCCACTTCACCCAGCTCTTATCTTCGATCTTCACTACCACGCCCTCAACCCTCCCTTCCGCGAATGCAGATTGTTTCTCTACCAATTCTCTCAGTTCGCTATCTGTTGGTACTGTTTCCCTTTTCTCCATTACCCTTGTGATATGGATCCCAGTTCCGCCCAGAAGAGTTTCCAAGGTGTCCCTGTTTACAAACTTGCCCTCCCCGCGATCGAACAAATCGAATGCCAAAAACCTGTCCGGCAAAGCGTTATACGACACTGAATGTACAGCATGCATCCACTCTCCGTACAGAATATATCGCTGAGGAAAATACTTGTCTCGGTTCAGTATCTTGAACAATTCCTCCCTGTGTCTCTCTATCCAAGAATCGAGTTTCTTAAACTGGGCATGTGAGCCTGAGCTCACAAAGTGAGACCTATTCTGCATCAATAGCTGTCGATCTGAAGACAGGCTGAAGCCCATGTTTGCCCCATCGACCTTTTCTGTAACCACCACGGTGCATCCGGTTGTGGGTATGGGCACAGATGACAACATAATGTCATCCGAGCCAATAGCGCCAAGGTCGATGAGATGAGCAGTGCGAGGGAACTTTAAGAGTCCTATTGTAGGCGAGAGGCGAGAGACTAAATCATCAGACGCCGCGAAAGACTTCACGGTCAGTATCGTCTTAAATCCCTCCTTTAGCTCTGGGGTTGAAAACTGCCCCTTCATCTGCTTCACCGCATTCACCACCCTCGACCCTGGGGGAAGCGTAGGGTGATCAGCCCGCTGCTGCGCGCGCGAGACGCACAACTCAGTATCGTAGTCGAAGAGGACGCAGACCGTATTTTTGGCATCCGCAAGCTGGAGCCAGAATTTCCGATCCGTAGCACTCGTGTTGCACCGGTCGAGTATGATCTTTCCTCTCGCCCGGCTGACGGCTGTTTCACATGCGGAGCGACTCGACTCGTCTTGTGAGACGTAGGTCCAGCGGGGGTCACGCGCGAGCAATGACTTCGCTACCCACGATTTTCCTGATCCGGGAATGCCGACGAGCATGAGGAAATCGACAGAGCCACTGAGTTGACCCGTAATATCGAGTGGACAGGCTGGTGGCTCTGGGACTGCGGCTTGGAAGAGGGATTGGCGTTTCCAGAGGACGCTTACCCATTTCGATATGAAGGCTTCTTGCTGCTCTGTTTCTATGCTTCCTGGTCGGATAGCACGGAGCTTTAAAATAGAATCTTGTGCCGACATTGCTGGTTGCCAATCATTGGATTGTAGATCTGGCTTACCAAACCCACAAGCTGCCATGTAGCAGGCGGCGACTGAACCAGCACGACCTTTCCCTCCGCCGCAGTGGATAAGAGCTGGAAGACTATCTTCGTCGGTTAGAATACGCATGGCTATATCCATCTGCTCAATCGAAGGGGGATAGTAATTTCGAATCGGAAGAAATTCACTCTTAATCCTCGTATTAAACCATGATTGATCTAGTGGTTCCTCCTCCGTAAGGGTGAGGACTGTTTTAATTCCGATAACGTCAGAGCTAAGCGCCCGTATATCTCGTCCATTGCGTGGTGTTGACATAACTGCAATTTTGAAAGGCACCAGCCATCGAAAGAAACGAGGGAGAGAGTAATATCCACTGCTATCAGGTATAAAAAGGTGTCGACGAGACTCGAGACACAAGGAAGGAGGCACACCCATGTCGGCGATGGACTCACATAGGTCGTCCGGCCAGGGCTTCAACAAACGTTGCCTAACTTGTTTTGATACGCTCTCGAGCTGGGCCATTTCATCTTCTTGCAGTAAGGGGCCCCATTCCGTATTCGTAGAGCATTTATGTAGCATTTTCAGGGTATAGGCGCTCAATTTATCGTTCTCACTGGTCTGCCAAGCTTGCGAATATGCCAACATGGAAACCTTATACTCTTCTAGCTGAAGAGCTGCATCTGCTAACCGAAGCCACCCCTTTGATGAGTCGGCATCCTTTAACAGCACCTCCTGCGAATAAGCCTTTGCGTCGAGGTATCGCCCAGAATCATGGAGAGTAAACGCAAGATGGTCCAGGCATTCCAATGACGCATTTTGAACATCAAATTCTCCAGCACGTAGACAGGTGATACTTTTATCAATATCGTGATCATCATTGATAGATAGAGTAATGTGGAAATCCTTCTGTGATAGACCCAAGCGTTTCCGAATCTGTTGCCCTGTCACCCAGATAACGACGATAAATGCAACATTGCCGCTGCTTCGTTTTATACAGGCAGTGCCTAGGTTGTGGACACTTCCAATTTGTGATGCGTTATACTTGGTAAACTTGGTGAGAGATGCAAGAGCTCCGGTTGAAAGATTGCGTTTCTCATCTTTCGTGACGAGTGTGATATGAAACGGCGATGTTTGGATTTGAAGGGTTGGTACTTTCTGCTTCAAGCCTCGAATTGCGCTGGTAGCCAAATCATTGATAGAATCCCCAACAAGGCTTATATAGCCTCGAGCTTCTTGGATTGTCGCCATACGTATGTTGTTTGTATATAAATTCTTGAGTGGGCTTGTTTATCGGAAAGATGGACTCTTGCCCGCGTATTTTGGTTTCGGTTGTGCTAATGAGATTTGTGCACACCTTTGTCTATGGCCACGATAAACATATAATATATTCCATATCTAGGCAGGTTAATTCACTTTAAGTTTTCATCTGTATTAACACTCATCACAGCAGAGTTGTTCGGCGTGACTCACGATGTTGATAAACTTGCTGCGCCCACTTAGATTTCACGTGATTCTTGGCAAATTGATTAAAGGGGGCTGTGAGTTTTATCAGGCTGAATAATTGCAGTAATATTGGCCATATAAACTCTGACGAAACAATAGCATACTATTATACTGGAATTGCCAAAAATGAGTGGTGAGTCGCATGTCTGCTGTGAAGTTGGGGGTAAATGGATGAGAGCATATCTAAATATATACCCCATAAAAATAGAAAATGACAGAAAATAATCTACCATGTAGATTCCAATCCGTTGACACCAACTGGCTTCTCTCCAAGAGTCGTAATTCTAAATCCATGGCGCAGGCCCTCCTCGGGGTTATGAACGTCGTAATCTGAGATTGCAGTGTGAGCAGTCACTCTATTGTCCCAGAGAGAAACAGTCCTGTCATCCCATCTCACACGGACTTGGAAATCTTGGCCCTGTGAAATGTGCTATAAAGTATCAGTATTGCTAAATTTCTTGTGTGGGCAGCGCAGCATACCTTGAATAAAAGTTGTAGCAAGGCATCCGACTCTTCGTCCTTCAATCCTACGATCCGCCTGGTGAAGCCAGGGTTGACAAACAGTGCCTTTTGTTTGGTGACCTAAATAGGAGTCAGCTTTCAACCGTATACACATGTAATATTGAGTAGAGCATACTGGGTGAACCCTGACTATCGGGTGTTGAGATCTCACGGGTTCTCTCCGTACAGTTTTCCCATCGCGCAGGGCACCTGCGGCTTGCTCAAAGCCACTATGCTCAGCACGCAAGCCCTCCAGCAAGACTTTAATGGGCTCTGACAATCTCTCATATGCAACAACCTGCGAAGCCCATCCGGTGTCCCCTCCAGTGGATGGAACTTCAAGGAGTGTTAAGATGGTAATTGCAGGGGTCTGATGCTCATATGAAACGTCGGAGTGATAGCCCGTTGTTGTTAACTTGCTCGAGCGCTGTTGCGCACGATAGAGGTTGTCAGATCCGAGGTAAATGCTGTGAAATTCAATATGGTTTTCAACGTGTGCACCAACGGGCTGTATTGAACTGGTCAGCAAGCTGTCCACATTTTATTGGGTGTGAAGGGGTTTACATGAACATGGAGAGGGCCAAAGGACTGGCCAAACTCCTTTTGCTTTTCTGGGCCAATATCCTTAAAATCTTGGTCACGGAATACAACCACGCCGCGCTCCGCAATCAGGAGGGCGAGTTCATCTTTTTGGGCGTCATTCAGCTGCGATAGCTGTAGGCCGTTGATTTCAGTGCCAATTCGTGGCGTGAGCCTGGTGACTTCGACGTTCGGATCACCCGTTTTCAGCAGATTAGGTTTGGCCGGGTCAGCATCTAATCCGCGGTCGCGGAATTCAAACGGCTGGGTAGGCGGAAACTTTGTTTCATTATCGTAGACAGGGAGGTATGCCGTGTACCTCGACTATGTAGAGCGTTGTTATGTCAGCTGACAGAAAATGCAATGTTGTTATATAAGGCCACTTACTCCTTCATGTACCTTCTCATCAAAAGCTATGGCAACCTTCCCCACATTCTCACTTGTCGACTGTTCTACGGTGGTAGTCGTCGTTGCCATTATAATGTTTATTTGGGATGAACAGCGAAGGCTGGTGTAGACTTTAAGACAAAAACTGAGGGTATAAAGCAGAAGGCAATCAGGTTATAAAATAGGGTCAGAACCTGGAAAAGTGCCCAAGTTATAGAAATCGTCCCTTGAGATGCCATCGGAGGTTGCGAGGTTGAATCGCCGACCTCGCGTGCAATAATGCGATATGATAGACCGCAGATGGCGTGCTATCCGCGATACCCCCGCGGTGTCGGCCATCGCATGGGGAAAGGCCGCGATATCGTGATCTTGAGGCATGGTGAAATAAACCCACCTTGGCGTCCCGGCGAATCATGTATCTTGGAAATAGTATCAAACTGGCTGACGATATGGATGCACGGGATGGTGAATCGCCGATGTTTTGCGAGTCCATCCTCTTTGCCTGATGGACGATGAAAAACCAGATAGAACCTTTGCTTACCATTAATTTCAACGGTTGTCTTTGAAGCTTTGACACGACGTAGGAAACACCTCAGACATTGCAGAGAAATACTTGAGCACACGGGGCCGAGATATGAGAGTCGAATATCCTTTAAATCCTTCTTGGTGCCACAAATTTTCCCCAGGTAGTTGTATAAAACATAGATGGCCGCTCTTTCTTATTCTATTCGATCGGAAGCCCAAATACCTGCTTTGGCTCTCTCAGGGAGCATATTGGCACTCCACGCTCCTCAAGTAGCGGAGGTGAAATGACCCAAACTAACGACCACGACCTAGCGACTGCGTTCTGGGGAGTTGCCGGGTGCCAAATACACGATTCCTCAATCATCCCCTTCCATGAATAAAAAACAGGCCAAGAAAAAGGTGCGGCTGTCCCCGAGTTATCAAAGGGTAGGAGCGATGGAGAGAGCTTTTGATCAGATAGTCCACGTGACATGATGCAGGCGACTTCCGTCGAGTCACCAACTGCTCGTACTCGTACTCTAGTATCAGTTTGTTCAAGCTGCATAGGCTGTGAGTCAACGAGAAATAAAATAAATATCGCCGGTAAATATAAATATTAATACTGACAATAATCACAACGTGCAGTAAAATAAATACAAGCTGCCAATTACATACCAGTCGTCACCATTTTTGAATTCACAATGTCGGCAACCAAGTCAGAATGGTACAAGGACCAATTCTTCATCTCCACGTCTCAGGATCTGCTCCAGATCGATGTTGTAAACAAGGCGTTCAATTCCGACTATATGTATTGGACCAAGGGCATGTCCGATGAGAACATGAAGAAGATGCTGTCCAAGTCCCTATGTTTCGGCGTCTACCTACTACCGGAATCCACCTCCGAAATCGCGGGTAAGTAGAGCAGTGTTCCTGGTCTGGAATATTATGCCTTATGCCTCAGTTCTGACCTTGACCTCCTTTAGGCCGTGGCTCACCCACCCAGATCGGCCTCGGTCGTCTCATCACAGACGAATCGAGCTTTGCCTACCTCACCGACGTCTTCATCATTCCCGAACATCAATCGAATGGCCTTGGCCGATGGCTAATGCAATGTATCAACGAAAGCTTGGATTCATGGCCCGATCTCCGCCGCGCCATGCTGTTCACAAAGGGTGACCCTTGTATAGAGTTTTACAAGAGGACAATGGGTATGGCAGTACTTCCACCCGGAGCCAATGGGTTGGTTATAATGCATAAGGATGGAAATGGGAGTCCATACAAGGCCACCTAATGTAACCTGAAGCAATTTTGCAGGTGGAATAAAACGATGTAATAGAGAATAAATGATTAAGATTCGAAACTAGCATGTATTAGTTTTACAGGAACCAATTATTCAATCACTCACGTCCTCGTATGCTCCTCTTCTGTCGGACACGCGGCCGAGGCGGCCTTGGCGCTGACGGGGAAAAGTGCGGGGTCTTATATTACTACGGCGTCTCGATTTTAGTGATTTAATAGCTGCACTTGTATTTGTACTGTGAGGCAATATCTTGAAGATTATCAAAGCAGCGAGGTCGGGAGTTGTAGGAGTCATACAGCCATCCTGGTACCTGGTCCAAGAGCGTTATTAAGTCCCCATAATTCTTAGACACACGCCACGGCCCACTGGATATGGTTTGCGATGGACCGCAATTACTAAGCTTCCACGCCAAGAAATAGGAATTCTAATATTACGTTGACCACTGAACGGGCTTAGCACCAGGAGGGGCCCGAATATCTTCGCCTCAAGCAACGACATTAATTCCGTCCCTTTCATCTCGTGCATCCTATCCCCTACTCCGTCGCCACTATCAGACATATACATTGTAAATTTTCCCATTATATAGACTCATAGGCAGCAGCAACTGTTAGTTGCGAATACTAGCCCGCAGCTCCACCGTATGTCACGGTGTCGATCAAGCGTAGGGGAAAATGAATAGTCCGGGTTTGACGACCTGGTTCCAACAAGAGGGCCAGGATCAACAAGGCGCAGTTTCCAGCAATATAGCCTTGTTCCAATGGGGGCCGGGATACGACTTTTCAGGTCCAGAGTTTAATGGCCCTCTTGAATTCGGCACTCCACCGTCTCAGTTCCTGCCCAGGGACTTACCACCCCCCTCAACGCAGATCGATGTTTCTTCGACGAAC
Source organism: Pseudogymnoascus sp. BL549 (assembly GCA_001630585.1). Lineage (NCBI taxonomy): Eukaryota > Fungi > Ascomycota > Leotiomycetes > Thelebolales > Thelebolaceae > Pseudogymnoascus > Pseudogymnoascus sp. BL549. The sequence goes on along the minus strand of LNAR01000525.1, from coordinate 52,895 downwards.
TCTCGGCCACGACCCAAGACCCGTGTCTCTCTGGCATGCATCCCATGCCGTAGCCGCCATACTAAATGTGATGCAACTGTTCCGGCATGCACACAATGTCTAGGAACTGGCAGAACTTGCGTCTACGCAGAGTCGAGGCGAGGACGAGGCAAGCTGGCGGTGTTGGAGCAACGTCAGCTTCCATCGAATGTAGAAACGCAATTGGAGAGAGAAGAGGGGCAGTCTAAAACCGTGAGTGACGCGGCATCGGCTACGCATTCTATACATTCCACGGGCAGCAGTTTGGATTTGAGGATGAGTCCGGTCAATCTCTCACCTATGGGTGCATCCAGTGAAGCCATGGTAGGACCAATATCAGAGTCAGAGACCTCTTCGAAACTCCTGGGCTTGTATTACTCCTTTTTCCATGACGCTCATCCCTATGTTCTACCCCAAAAGTTTTTGAACCGGCGGTTACAAACCGGCGGCGCCTCCCTCCAGCATGTTCTGCCAGTGCTGGAGTTTATCGGATCGCTCTTTGGCCGCAGCCCCAATAAGAAAGCCATACAGGAACGTGCAGAGAGTCTACTACTAGTTGACTTTCTACCTGCCAATGGGTTTACCGTTCAGGCACTTTTGAGCCTCGCCATTGCAGTGCACTCATGTGATGAATTCGTGAAGGCTCGTGGTATACTGGATCGTGCAATTAGCGTGGCCCTTCGAATCGATATGAACTCCGAAGATTTTGCGATATCGAATGGAGACGGTTGTTCCGTATTGGCTGAAAGCTGGAGAAGGACATGGTGGTATTTATACTTGACCGACGGCATTTTTTCTGGTATTCGGCACCTCGAATCGTTTGAGTTGCGGGATATCAAATCAGATGTCAATCTTCCCTGTGAGGATTGTGATTATAACTCGGGGGTAAGCATGCATTTCTCTATATGATGCTAGGACTTTGCTGATAGATAACAGAACATACCGCGACCCTACACGTTGGAAGAGTACAATTCCCGTGAATTTGCGGGAGAGGATATCAAATTTTCTTCCTTTGCCTACTTGGTCGACGTGGGCCACATTGTCGGCGCAGTTCTGGCATTAGGGACGAAACCTGGTGCTGCCTTTGAGCCAGATGTTGTCAGTGCTGATGCGAGGCTGATGAACTGGATTATGTACCTCCCAAAGGAGAAGCTACTGATCGTCGAAGACCCTGGGAAGGTTGATGAGGTTATGTTTCAAGCCATTATGCTTTATAACACGTAAGTTGTAACCCTTCTTATGGGAAATTGCTACTCAGCCAACAAATGAGATCCTGACTTAAACAGATTGAAGGTCTACCTTCACCGGCCGCGATCCCAGCTGGCATATGGCTCCATCGAACAATGCTCTCGATGTGCACCTCCACCATCGGAGAAACACGTACAAGATGGACAACGATCCTTTGACTTCCACACGACGAAAGTTCTCGAAGCTGCAGAAGCAGGCACAGGGCTATTTACCTTACCAAGCCCATTTACCACGCACTCACCTCTGGCGATATGCGGTCTGACATTATTGATCTTGGCTCAGATCTCAGCGTGCCGTTTCAAATTAAAGGGCGAAGAATATAAGGCCGCCAGAGACCGTGTAAGGCTGGGCTTAGGTGCCATCAAGGTGCTAGGCGAAGTATGGGCCATCGGTCAAGTATCAGTCAGCCAAATCCAGATTATTGCTCGCGACGTGCTGTCGTTGCAGAAGCCCGGCGAGGATGCAACATCAGCAAATGGTTCGAAAGGCCCCGGTGGATCAGGTGGTCCAAGTGGCAGTGTTGAAGTGGAAATGGCTTAATCTAATGTGCAGCGACGAACTCGAATCCCCTTTGTGTGATGGCAAGGTGGAAAAGTATGGGACGGCGCAATATTGAAGGGTAATTGTTTGGCGATACTCAATGGAGTTTTGTTTCTCATATCTTACCATCAGCGTAGCTTTTATTTCACACCACTTTGGCGCACAGTAATTGCACTTCTGTTGCTGTCTATGGCGATTTAATATCGGCTGTGCCAACATCGGAGTGACGAACAGCGACGAGGGCGATCCAGGAATAATAATTTTACGGCCATCCGCTTCGTACCATTTTCAATAAATCGCCATTCAGTATCTCGTCCTTTTTGGCATTCAGCTCGTTCACATCCCAGTTTGCCAACAGTATTCTCCCGCGGACGAAGTCCGATTCGGAAGTGGCCAACCATACGGAGAACCCTGCGGCAAGATCGACTGTGAAGGGGCAATAGGTCAGCGTGGAAACATAAAAAGCTACGCTGTGAAAATAATAAGACGTTGCTCACCTGTGTCCTGCCCCGGGAGCTTGCTCTTGGAAGACGTCACGCTGTCTACTATCCCAGGTGGATTCTGAAAACGCGATACTCTGGATCAACGCCCACTGGTCGTCCAGCCTCGCATCCTTGATCAGGGCCTCGTCTGGCAAATACCCAGCATTGTTAACCACCACGTCGATACTCTCAAACTCAGCCGATGACTATGGCCGCGTTTCCTTTGCTAGATGGTTCAGGCCAGAAGAGGTAGTGGGATGGATACGCGCAATGATGGGTTGTCTTTGTCCAAGAGAAGCTCATGACTATATTAGTTTTGGGGCGGTGTGACAGCAGCTGCGAGATATTGCGGTTGGGGTCTATTTCATATCTAGTGCAACCACTATTGCTCTTTTATATGCAATCCTTTGCATATATCCCCCTCCGAGAGTCGTATGGTTCTTAATGGGAATAATTCACAAAGTTGTCTCACTAGCCTCTGTTATTTTGCCTTTCCATCCGCCAACCTTTGGACTTCAATTGCCTACCATGACTATAATCAGATTGTCGGCAATGCTGTGACACGATCCTGCCTATAGGCTATTCCCCTTGCTTTTAATACCCGCGACTTGGTTGGGTCTAATTATACCCAGGTTGATAAACTAATCGCTAGGGCCGCATGTCCCCGCCCGGGTGGCGATCCCTTGCATACCCGCACCCTACCAAGATGTGGTGTCACGACAGTGCATCTAAGTGTATCTAAGTTAGCCAACACAGAATATCAGTTAGGCTACTCTAGTACACGTTGTGTACTAGAATATTAGAACTTTAAGTTGTCTTCCCATGCTCTTGTGTTGCCATCACTAGTGTCTGAAAATATTAATTCTCCTTCAATTCGGTGTCTGATTTACATCAAATCATGTTTCTATCGGGGCCACGACAATAATGATTTTAGATTTAATATTCTCTATTCAAATAAGTTGCTATTTTTCAACTCATGCTATTTATATCCAAGCGTTGGTGTCTTAAATCTTCCCAGGCAACAAGTCATCATTCCTCGTCTTCCTCTTCGTCTTCATATCCATCTTCATATCCATCTCCATATTCAGAATCAGAGTAATCATCGAAATCATCTGGAGATATGCTGTTGATACTCATAGAAGAAAACCTCTCCATCTCACTAAAGGCAATCCTGCGGATATTCTCATTTGAGCTATCCAACCATGACTTTAACATCGATTCAACTTCTGCACCTATCTCTAACTTGACGATATTTTGTATCTGCCGAAGAAGATGATGCACTAGTTGTACCTTGATACACCCCGCAAACGAATCGTGCTCGTTCTGTGCAGCAGCCCCAAGCTTGACCACCAACAAGACCTTGCTGTCGGATTCGAGGGTGCTGACGGCTTTTGTAAGCTGCTCGTACTCGCCCATAGCGAACGATGACTGGGCACATTCTTCGCACAAGGAGTTGACGCGCTCCATTAACTCTTCTGATGGACAAGTCATGGCGAGAGTACAGCGGAGATTCCAGAGGGATGGGAGAATTGGAGGCCTCTCGGATGATCCCTCCGGCCAAATTTTGGTGTGGAGGTCACTCACGTCCGCAACTATCCTCTCGAAAAGTCGGCGCCTGCGCTCTGGCAACTTCCCCGCGTCGCGTTGTAAAAACAATTGGCTGACCGCGAACTCGAATGGTGTCAAGGATACCACTGGCTTCCCGTTTATACGGAAACGCGGTTCTCTGGCAGCAATGGCAACCCGTTGAAAGTATTCTTCTTCGGCATCCTCGAGCGAAATCCCGTCTGAGAAGCGAGGCCCCGTAAAATTTCTCACAATATACCCAAGCGGTTCAAATGTGGTTTTGAACTTTGTATGATCCCCGAGGTAACTTCGCCAATGCTCGCCGGCGTTTGTCTGCCCAAACGTCGGGTCTCTGGCGGCTAGCTTTTTATCAATGCGTGCGAGTCTATCGCAGTCACGATAGCGCATTGACAGATTCCGATCTAGCAGAAGGTGGCTTTTTGGAATGCAGTCTGACCATTTCGACAGCAATCTTTTCGAACAGTCATTAAAGAATGGGGTGCGGTAAGCGACCGATGCTTCTTCATCTAATATTTTGTACCTGCTAAGAAATATCCGCATCCAGCGAGTATGTTGGCTCATAGATTCATCAAGAATTCTAAGCAAGACATTGCGGACATAGTCTTCGTGGTACTTGTCGGGTATGCTATCCTTTGCTGTAAGAAATAGTTCAAGTAGGGGTCGTTCGTCGTTGCATTTTGGCAGAGGGCCTCCATTTTCTGCAGCTAGCCATTCGGCCTCCGGGACAATTGATCTCTCATCAGGGCCCGCTGCCGCATCGGCGAATGAACAAAATATCTTATACACCGTGGGGTTTGGCTCAAGACCCAACCGGACGCTTTTTCCAAGTAACTCTCTGATGGAGCCAAGGACTGCGGCCTTCACGTCGATGTGATTGCTTGTAACGAGTAGCGACCGAAGAATGCCCAGAGAGATCTCGTCTGAGACTATGTTTCCATTCTCAAGCAACTCAGCCAGTAGTTTCATGGTGGTTACCTTTATGTATTTAGCCTCACGTGAGTCTTCGCTATCTGGCAATACATCCTCTTTGTCTGTTTTTTTACTTCCAAGTTGTTCCTGAAGGGAATTGATGATGAGATTTGAAAATTTCTGCAGCAGTTCTTCAGCATGCGTAGACGTTAATCTCTTGCACAGTCCCACAGATATGACTCTCCGGTGCCATGATGAAGAATCCGGCATCTTTTTAATAACCTTAAGCCCTAGGTCAGAGGCAAGGTGTGGTTGATCCGTGAGCGAAAGGAGGGAGATTATCTTAAATGTGGCGGATTCAAGAAGCTGATACTTGGCCTCGTAATCCCCCATATTGACAAGCTTTTTGAGCATCGAATCTGCCAAATCCCTTAACAACAGTGGTGGTACGACCGATCTCAGTCTCTTAAGAGCAAGAATAGCATCGTTGACGTATCTTCGGGTGTTGCTCGATTTTCCAGCACGGGAGAGAAACTCGTAGCTTAGGTACATAGGTGGGTATCGAGGATGGAGCACCCCTGCGGGAAATTGGTTGGAAAGTAGACGACTGCCTCCAGCTGCGAATGTATCAAGATACAATATGGCCGACGCCACTATGGCATCTTTACTTGACACTGGCAGTTTGTAAATCTCGTTAATCCATGTTCCCCAAAAGGTTTTCTGTCTACGATCTGGCCTTTTTCGAGACGACCGCCAATGCCGCTGGTGTTCACCATCATCATCCAAAATCTCAACAACCGAAATTCGACACAGGAGCAAATTCTTGGGCTTTTCATCGACGTTGGTTCCAGTAATCTCGTCGTTATCGCCGTCTTCATTGGGCCGAGGGTCCCATTCAACTTGTTCTGAACCAGTCTCGGAGTTGATCTCGCAAAGAGGCAAATACAGTGGTACAGGTCCCACATCTGCTTTGGTCCATTTAGTTCCAGCTGCTGATGCTATTTTCTTTAAAAGCGACTTCATCAACTTAATGTGTCCGGCAGTCGCAGGAATAACATTAGAATAATGCTCCCAGACTTGCTGGATCCTGGCCAGAACCTCAGTCGAAGGCCCCCTTCCCACATACGATCGAATTGCAACAGCTAAACTGTCGACAAACTCTCCAATGACATCCATATTGCGAGGAGCTGTTGTAAGAGCAGTTTCAGCGTCACAAAATAAGATCATTCTCGCTCGATCCGCTACGAACGGTGCTGCGTCTGGATTTGCCATGGCTTGCACCAACCACCCTTCTTCTTCAGGCAAAAGACATTGGATGGGTAAACCTTTGGGCCATCCTTCGCCAAGAGTTGCAACCAGGTCGTCTCGCTTTAGACGTCCCTGCGTCCATAGATCGTCTCGGCGTCTGGCTAGCTTGTCGAGAAAGGGGAGAGCAAGTTGACGGTGACGCTTGGAACAGGCACATGAATCCAGGGGGCCGTTGGGGTTATCCCAGCCCAGTGGTTCGTTCCCATCGGCCAAACCAGTTTCTTCATAGCGTATTAATATTGGCATCATCGACTCGATCAAAATCGACATGAGCTCGCTTTCACTTCCCAAGCCGGACTTGCAGAGGGTTTGTACTCCATTTATCCGCATGTCGAAAATACGGCTTAACAACCAATTAAATGAGTTATATACGTGTGGTTGGAAACCAGGTTCTCTGAGATAGAGGAGGGCTGTTTCAATGTGCAATAAGATAACAGAGTGCGCTTCGTCAACAAGAGCCTTAAGGGCGGCAAGAGATGCCGGTCGTCGGTTCGGGGGAAGCGCAACGCATGATAGCATAGACGAGTAATAGAGCGAGGCCTGGGCAATAACTGGGAAGACGATAGGGTCACGTATATAACGCCTAGACCAGACTGTGACGTCCTTCAGAATGGCGACATTCTCGCTGCATTCGGCCAGCAGTGTGGCTTTTGTGACCCAATTCGTTCTGATATCTGGATCCCGGCTTTGCTCTGCTTCTTTCTTCACTTTCTCCAGTAAAATCGAAGTCTCACGGAAGCTGTCTTCCGTATGGGCATCATCGGCTTCCCACATCGCCTTTAGCACGCCATGCTTGAACCACCATGGCGATTCGGCATCCATACTTCGCATTTGTGCACTCCAAATCCGGCTTTCTATCAGTGTCTCTGCGGCTGATATATTTGGCAATCGGCTGAAAAGCCATTTAGAGTCGGCGGGGGGGATGTTGGTCAAGATAAGAATATCCAGTTGTATGCGTTTCCACTCCTCCATAGTTAACTGCGGGCTATCCAGATCAACTCGTACGTTTGAAACATGGCGACACAGGAGCTTTATCAGTGGTAGCCTTGCAACCGGCGGAAAAGACCAATGCGGCATCTTTTCAAAAAGCCCCCATATCGCGTTTGACAATTTGCCAGCTGGGATATTTTTCTCCGGGATTGACTTGATAACTTGGACTACAAGTTCTTCTAGAGCTTTCTCATGTTTTGCGTTTGGTCTGGACGGGTGCCGTGGTGCTGATAGTGGGCAATTGTTGAGTTTAATGCGCACGTTCAAGACGTAATCGGGGTATTTCGCAATAGCCCAGTAGCGTACCAATGGCAGCACGTGTGGATCGATCAATTTATATTCTTTTTTTTTATCCCGGAGCGCAGCTGTGGCCATGCCAGTTTGTAGCAACAACAGCATATCGTCGAACGGCAGCTTGTGTCGTAACGCGTGCGCTTTAGCGACGTTCACGAAATTGATGATGTCTTGCGCGGAAGGGCTTGTTTTGAAATTCTGCTCAGCTTGAAGCGAATGTAGCAAATCCAAACAGAAGCGCATCCCTGGTAATGATTTTGGTGACAAGCTGACGGGAGTGTATTTCGGTACATATCGCACAGTCGACCAAATCAGTCCGGAGGGAAGCTTCGCCAAGAGGAAAGATCTGACCTCGGGATGGACTGGAACGGCGCCCGTTGCGATGTTTCGTGCGAGATCGATGTGGCTTATCACAAGCAATTTAAACATGAAAGATAGTGGGAAAGAAGGCAGAGGTTTCTTCGACAGCCACCTGACGATAAACGGGGTGCTGCATGACATTAGAAGTTGGACAACGTCGCTCATCTCAAGCCGCTTCACATCGCTTTTGTCATCAGTGAGAGCCTCCAGAAGGTGGTCCACTGCCTCGCTCCCAGCAGCTCCTCGGCTTCTCGAGCCTGCAGCAATGGCTTTAACCAGCGGATGAACCTCTGACACGGACAAACTATTGAAGATGCTCAGTATGCTCTCAATGCCGCCAAGAGCTTCCCACTCATTATCGGACCAGCTGCGGCTCGCCTTTGTTCGATGCAACTGTCTTCCACCGCTTTTCCGCACTCCTCCTGACTTCTTGTCCCTGAGTACATCCTTGAGGAGCTGAGGCGAGTGGGGTAGGGCCATCGGGAGCCACATGGTAAATAGAACGGGCGGTATGGCGCTGCTATGCACATAGTATTGCAGTTTGCTTGTGATCGCCGCCACTGTGGTGTTATGCTGCTCGGTGAGAGAGCTTGTGACTATGGTGCGAAGGTGGGAGATATACTCCGCCGGGCTCATGCGGAGAATGAGCCCTGGCTGGAGGGACGCGTCAATGTTGTCCGCCGCCATGTTTTAGATCTCCTCTACGAGGGAGCTCAATCGTTGGAGAGGAGACAATAGCGCTCCAAGGCCGTCGACTGTTGGACATAAATAGCTCGCTACTAACGAGTTTATAAATCCTTGAGGGCCCGAACTTAATAGATTATATATAGATTAGAGTCGCCGGTGACTCGGTCGGACAACAACGGTGCCTGCTGTAGATCGCCCCGCACTAGCTACGGGGTCTACCCTTGGCGTATATCAGGACCCCTTAAGAATCCAACAATAAATGTCCGAAACACCCAGTAGTATACGTATCAATACAAACCAATACGTAATAAAAGGGCTGTTTATGAACACTAAAGAAGATCGACGCTCAATACAGAGATGTTGATACAGTACGTCGATAGAGACAGATTGAGTTTTGCAAAGTGGAAGGTGGAAAGGTGGAGCAACAGGGGAGCTTGTTTTGCCCCGATCCCCGATCCGATACCCTGAGAACCGATAGCTGCCGCTGCCAGGCGCTAGAGACGACAAGCGCCAACACGGCGACGGCCAGCCCAAAACGGCATAGAGTGCCGACGACATACGGAGTAGAGTAGTAGCGATTCGAGTTTATGAATTGAGCGAGTTTTGTGGGTTTGTCAAACGTTGGTCGCTAATAAATATAAGCATGGAATAAGTGAAGATTATTGGGTTTATAGAATTCTTTCTCTTTCGTCTTGCTCTCCTTGTCATCGTTGCTAGATTGGGTCTTGAAGAGAAAAAGTAAGGTCAACTGTATGTATGTATGTAATGCGAAACAACCCCATATCATACCACCAGTTTAAAAAGGCAATAACGCTAGAAAGGCACAACTGCAAAAAGCAAATAAAATCAAGCAAGTCGTGACCGTCATCAGAATCTTCAGAACTTATGGGTGTAGCTTGCATCCCACGCAAGGCTCAGCGTGTTCCTTGCTCGAGGTGACATCAAGCCGCGGCTGCCCCGAAACATTCAAATACCCCACCGCACCCTTGTCCAAGCGGAAAATGGCGTGGTCCACCAACGCATACGTCCCCGGAACAACCATCTTCATATCCACGATCGATGCAGCACCTGGCGGGACACTGATAGTCTGCACGTAGTTCGCCGGCGGGCTGAGAACATCACCGTCGCGGTACACTTTCTTGAAGTTGCTCCCAATAACGTGGAACGAGCTAGTGAGGTTCGGTCCCGCGTTGCCAAAGAAGATGCGCACGCTCTCGCCCACCTCCGCCTTGAGCGGTGCATCGCGCGTCATCGCCGACTCGCGCCCATTGAACACGACAATATCGGGTTCCTCGCGCATCGCATTCGGGTACGAGAACTCGACTGTGTCCGATTTCCGTCCATTCTCGAGAACCTCAGGCGGCTCGTAGTAAAACTCGCTCTGCATCACGTAGTATTCTTTGTCTACTGCGGGGAGATCTTCTTCGGCTGGCTGGACGTAGATGAGGCCGTACATGCCATTTGCGATGTGCACAGGCACTGGAGCTGCTGCGCAGTGGTAGAGGTATAATCCTGGGCATAGCAGCTTGAAATTTGCCGTCTTGGTCTGATTCTCTTCGGCCGTCGTCAGTGCCGAACCACCCCCCGGGCCAGTAAATGCGTGGCAGTCGATGTTGTGCGGATTTCCCGTCTCGTCCTTGTTCGTCAACGACAGCTCTACCACATCGCCTACACGCGCGCGAATAAATGGTCCCGGAACCATGTCATTGAAGGTCCATTGCTCATACTTGTACTGGCTCGTCAGCTGTGCTTCTTTCGTCGCCGTCACCATTGGAACTTCGAGGAGGACGGGATAGTCGCGGGTGATTGGAGGAGGGACGTTTGGGGCGGCCGTGAGAACTGCCTGTTCCCTGGGTAGCTTTGATATGTCAAGTGCCTCGTTCTCAATGACTTCGTAGATTTTCAAGAGCTCGTCTGTCACTCCGCCGGGCCGCACGAGCGAAATTGAAGACTGCTGCGACGACACTGGCTCCAATGTCATTACCGACGTCGGGTTTTCACCCTGGCGCTGGGTTTCTTGCTTCGTCGATATGGTAGAAACTGCTGTATTTGGATTTCTACCCGAGGAGGCCAAGCTCATTCGAGATGTATCCTTGTTCCCAGTGTACATCGACAGGCCAATCGAGATGGACGCTGAAACGGCAATAAGAATTATCCGGGCTCTCTTTCCATAACGACTAGTATTGGTGGCTGTGGTCGTTGTTGCGACCCCACGTGATGAAATTGATCCAGGTCCTCTGAGTGGAAGTGGTGAGGAAATGAGAGTTCTGTTTGAGAGCATGAAATTCTTTCTTGGCGCTGATGCAGCTCTCCACGACGCACTCATAGGTCCGCGGAAGTAACTCATCTTGGCAATGAAATTACACGCCAGTGATCTAGGTATGATGTCAAGGGTGAGTCCACCCAAGATGAGTGTTTTTTTGAAAATTGAGACGTAGGGATAAAAACAGAGGATAGTATTTTCGTCTTCTATAATATCTATAGCAAACGTAAATAAGGAAAAGAGGAAACAGGTAGAGTTATGTAAATATCAAGTGGCGGATGAAATACACTTATGGTGGTAAGCTCGACGTCAATGGCAGTCTGCCGTGGTGTGATGCCCGATTAGGCTGTGAACTCGTGGTTCACCCACACCGAAAGCAGGTTGCACTCATTCGGCCGACCAAACCGCCAAAACAATGCAGTGCTTACTGCCGGGGCTGCGCGCCGATAGGTTCAATGAATACCTGCACTGCCCCCAACGAATCAATAGTGGCGTATTCCACATCAGTGTCCGATTTGGTCACTATGTCGTGTCTTGTGGTTCAAGGCACTCCGTTGCGATCGACACCGAATTGATAGTTTAAGTGGTGTGGCCTGGTCACATCGCGGCGGGTGGCTTTCTAAGGGCCGGTAGAACGGAGCGGCTAGAGTAACTGCTCGAAAGACCAATGTCTAATAGAGCTAACTTCCGCAGGACCGAGGCGTTCTTTCAAGGCGTCTAGGCTCACTAACAGCCGTTCATCTCGTCTCCGAAAACAGCAAACGGGCTACGGCGCAACATTGATATCAGCACGGCATGGACGGCTGACAGTTGAACGCCTTTTTTTCATGACACGAGATCGAGCTGTCACGTTTCATAGAGAAGCCCAGAAAAATAGAGGGATATGAGATATGAGATTGGCGAGAGCTGAAGTGTCTTACCCACCATCATCAATGTTGTAGTTCTTTGATGTGGTTGTGTCTAGTCTCGGTCGAAGAGTCAGGCTAACCCCGTCTTGGAAGTCTGACATTACGCCATTAGCGGCAAGCGTTACGGCCGCTAAAGCCAGTAATCATTACAGTTTACCAAAAATATACGGTGAGATCCACCGACTTACCACACTTACCACAGTCAGCACGGTCCTCAAGCTGAAGTTGAAGCTGAAGGACCCCAATGTTGAATCCCAGCCCGATATTACCAGCACTCTATTGACCAGCAATCTATTGGCAAACGCTGCCACGCGTTTGAACTGCACCCCACACTCTCATTGCGGTTTCCCCGCAAAGTGTCAGCTTTCATCCCATTTCTCTGGGTAATATCGCGCTGTAGTATCAACTGGGATACCGGCCAACCTGTCACTACGAATCTCGCACCAATGGAATCCCTCCGCAACGAACAGGAGGGTGTGTGGACGCGGCCCGTAAAGTAAGGTTCCCCCAATCTCTGCGCATATTTTGAATAGCAGATACAGTACAGTAGCACAAAGGCACATTCCTCATATATGTGCACATCTTATTAATCCCCAGTTGGGATTCCCGACGCTGGAATACGGCTGACGCGGCTAGACCGTTACAGACATACATAACGTCCTATATATACAGTACTATATACAGTCGTTGCAACCATGGAATAAGTGCACACAGGTTGAACTATGGCAGATTCCAGCTATAAAATCGTAACTTCATCCAGACCCCAAACATGTTGATGTCCTTTCTCATTTCTCAGATATGCCCAACACCAGCATTACCCGTCACCTTACTCTTAACACTGCTAGCCGGAAGAGGCGTAACAATGTACATCTTGGACGTATACCCATTAAGCGTAGTCAGCGCACCCGTATTTGTCAAACTCGGCCAGTCACCCGAGCCCGTCAGCGTATTGACCTCGCACACCCGGCCAAGAGTACTCGAACAGGCCGAGGCACTGCTTGAATCAGGGACGTTGTAGATTGGCCCCGTGTAACTCGCCATTGGTGAGTCAACACTTTCAAACACGTTGCCCTCCAGGAGAGCACTGGTGCTGTCGTAGATATCGAAAGCGTGACCCTGCATATTGGAGAATAGGTTGTTGCTGGCCTGGACTGTGAGGGTAACTCCGTCGGCGCCGAGCTTGGGTGCGCGGCCGGAGACATCGTGGTAGTAGTTTCCGTCGATCGTGATGAGATCTCCGGGGCCGATAAACATGTTTGTCCCTGGGTTATGTTAGAAGGGGTCCGAATAATTAGGCTTGGGGGTAGCGAACAGTAATGGTTTCCGTTGCATGTAGCCGACGTTGTAGTAACGCCGTCGAATTCGTTGTTGGAGACGGTGAATCGGCTGGCACCGTAACTTTCATGGAGTTAGTTCTCCTCTTATGACTTGGTGGTATACTTACTGGCTGACAATAAACTGACGCCCAACAAGACTGAACTTGTTATGATCGATCCAAACGCCATCATTGCCCTGCAGAGTAAGTGCATCTCCTCCCCAGACATGCTGAGGATTGATATTCGTAATGTGAATGTTTCGAATAATGACGTTCGATGTAGTATCTGGAAGAGTCAACCCCTTGCCGCTCAATACACCAGCCGATCCAACTCCAAGAATAGTCTTATCACTTGCAACCTCCAACGGAGTTGTGCCAGCAACATCATATGATATGCTGCTTATAGCTGTCTTCCCATCTCCACCGCAGGAAATAGTTCCGAGGTAGTCTTGACCGCCATTACTAACAGCGCATTGCTCGCAGCCCGAGTCAGTTGCCGTTCCTTCAGTGCCGATGAATTCAAAGGTCTTGTCGATCAAGATCACTCGAGGGGTGCTGTCGGCCAACCATGATTTAAGTTCAGCAATATCCTTTGGAGCTGCGGGCTCCGCTGATCCGCCGCCAGTCGTTCCGTATGCAAAGCCGTAGGCTTCCGAGTACGAAGTTGATGTCGCCGTTGGGGTTCCGCCGCCTGTTGTAGTCGGGGTGGTTCCGGGGTCTTCGACGCCAGTTGAGTCAAAGGTCGACCCGATTGGGCCAAACTTGATGTTTGAGTAGATGACTGAACCACCGGGTTGCTCGGCCTCAACATCGGCAGGCACGCCAGAGGTCGTGGCGCAAGATCCACGGACAGCACCGAGCTTGGTGCTATCTGTGGGGTAGGTTGAGTCGAGCCAAAGCATGTTAGCTGCATGGTCGTCCCAGAGTGACATGACGAGGACCATGGGCTTAGACAGGGCCACGCTCATTGTAGCCAAGCCTCCCTTGTCCATGAAAGACGTGTTGTCTCCAAAAGCTGCCTTCTGTGCCACGCAGTAGTCTTCGGTGACGGAGTTTCCGGAAACGCCGGCAATCAAACTCTCGGAGTTTGCAAGAGCCTTGCCATCCTGGACATAGAATCGCTTGATATCACTTAGGACGCCGTCAGAACCGGTAAGAAACTGGGTCACAACGGTCATGGGCTTAGTGGAATCAACGGCAAAACTGGCATCGGGGCCGTAAAAAGTCAAGTCGCCTTGACGATAGCTGTTGAAGTCACATCCGTCGGGGTCGCAGTCGCCACCGTAACGGTCTTCCGAGTATGTACCACCACATGCATCTCCGACGCATGAATGGTATGCATCATTGGTGCAAGGGTGAGGGGTGTAGGCTGTTGCGATCTTGTTGGCTTCCCATATATCCATCTCGGCACAGCAAGCACCAAGGTTTCCAATGCCAGCGTTTGCATCGTTGGAAGAGGCAGCCCAGCCTTCAACATTGGCCTAGCTACAGGTTAGTTCTATCAATGCTTTTAGTGCATATATATCTTACCTCACCGTCAATAAACTTGACGTCGCGCGGACACTGAGAGTCACAGTATCCAGTTCCGTATTTTGGACCAGCCGTGTTGCTGGGAAACTTACTTACACCACCATCCAGGTCCATGGAGGAGAAGTAAAGAGCTCCGTTAAGACCGCAGCTGACACCTTTATTAGCCAATACAATCCCAAAATAATCAAATTATACTTACTCCAGATTAGATACATCGACATCAAAAGTGAACTCGTTTCCAAGCAGAGTGAAGCCCTGATACTTGCTCTCAGACTCAAGGAGGTAGAGGCGACTACCTATGTTCGTGCTATATTCACCCTCGGTGACGAATTTTAGGGTCAACGCATTGCCACTAGTTGTAGCACCATAGGTGCCCGCATAATCGGCGCCATCAAGACAGCACGATGTCGCACACTCTGCATTGGAAGGGCAGAGCGCCGCATCCCACTCATTGCCAGTGTAGCAGTTGTCAGAACCGTCAGTGGTATGAAGCCATCGCCAGTTTGAGTCTATCACAACGGATCCCGTTTTACTGGTGCATGTGCCTCCTTCAGCACAGGTGGACCAGGTCATGGACGGATGGGTTTCGGCTGTGAGGGTGCATGCTGACTGGGCATGGGCAACGGTCACAATAGCGGCGAGGGCCGCAACTTTGGATAGCATTTTGAACCAATTTAAATCTGACGGGTAACGGGAAAGATTGAAAAAGATGGAGAATATATTATGGACTACTCATGGTTATTATATAGACTTGTGCCATCATCTTGCCTCATAGGTTATAGGTGGGATGATATAGCCATTCATTTCCGTTCCAAACGGAGGATTCTATTATTTCGATTGCAACTATTTCAGTCACGGCTATATATATAATTCATGGAAAATTGTGTTTCTGATTCCATGGGAATCATCTCATAATACGTGGGAAACCGTTTGATACTTGGGAGTGCCGATTCCTGCCTAGTTTAAACAAGGTTACAGCCGGAGCACCTATACCGAGGATTTTCATAACCGTACCGAGAACTACTGCAGGTGTTTCGGAAACCTTACATGGATTGCTAATATTCTCCAATTCAGCCGGCCAAACTGGCTAAAGTTAAAAGTTCACTGCAGGGAGGCATTGATTTAGGCGGATGAGGCCCCAGTTCCATCAAAATCATATAATTGGTGGCTATCCTAATGTTTAAGCCGCCTCAGTAGTCGGAGAAAGTTAGTTCCACCAAAAGCGAAATTTACTGGTGAGAACTGAGATCTCGGGACAACTTTATACCATCAAATATGTAAATGCAGCAGCCCGTTTATTAAATACATCAGTGGGGATGGTCTCTAAATGTCAACTCCCCTTCCCCCGCGCGTACACGAAATCTAATGGCAGCCGCGCTCGTCTTCTATTTTGAGGGCGAATGAAATAATCTTATCATATTACCATGTGATTGGAAGCTCCGTAATTCCAACATCACGCTCAGGTGGCGAGTATTTTACCTCATCCAGCGGAACCGCCAGTTTCAGATTTGGAAGTCTCTGGAAGAGAGTAGCTAGAATAATTTATTAGACGTGAAAGCTAGAATGCATTGAAAAAAGTGCTTACAGAATACGATCTCGAGCTCGGTGCGGGCAAGCCACTCCGCAACGCAGCGATGCTCTCCATAGCCGTAACCAAAAGCTGATTCGTCCCCGCGCTTCCTGTACATGTCAAATGTATCGGGGTTAGGGAAGACGTCGGCATCACGGTTTCCGGATTGTGTGGCCGCAATTATTCCATCGCCAGCTTTAATTGTCTGCGGGGTTTGCAAGTCAGTAATGGACGCAAACTTGAGAACACGGTTTTTACCTTTCCCCCAAGGGTGATGTCAACTTTGGCCACACGTCGGGTGGCGAGGGCGGAGGCAGTATGGAAACGACATAGCTCCTCGACGAAAGCTGGTGCAAGCGACGGAGCCTTCTTCAGATCTGCCAGCTGAGAGGGGTTCTCAAACAAGGTAACAACCCCCTACAAAACAGAGAAATCGAATGTTAGTTAACCCTCTAGATATTGTGGAATGACCTACCAGATTAATCATGTTGACCATGGTAGCGTTTCCTGCAACAAGCATCAAGAACGCCATCTGAACCGCATCGTCTCTCTGGATGTGACCCGGCACAAGCTAACAAAGAACGCTTGTTAGAACTATTCTGTTGACAGTGAGTAAGAGTTTCACTCACCTGTTCTGTTACAATCTTGCTGATAAGATCGCCATTCGGCTCAGAAACTCTCATATCAACCAATTTTCCAATATACTCGAGGAGCTCCCTATTCGATTTAGTCCGTTAGAAACAATATCTCTAACAGTATGCAAGAACGTACTGGTTTGCTTGGGATGCCGCTGTTGCAGTGGCGCTTCCATTGCTGCGGATGGCGGCCTGCTGTGTGAGAAACTTGAGGTCTTCAAATGGAACACCGAGGATTCCATAAATGGTCTGAGGAAGAAATTAAATATGTCAGCAGTTGGTTTTTTGTAGAGAACAGAGATCTCTCACGTAAGATGCAACTGGCAGAGCTAGCTTCTCCACAACATCAACTGGAGTCTTGCAACCCTCATTTATCATGTCGTCAAGAAGAGTGTCGACAGTATCCTGGATGCTAGGACGCATTTGATCAATAGCCTCGCGCGAAAAGATGGATTCGATCATGCCCCTGTGAGATCAAAACACATTAGACCAGCTTCAAAACCTGGCCATCGGATTTCTAACCTTTGCTTCATGTGGTCTGGCTTATCCATGTCAACAAACGTCGGCTTCCTCTTCGCTGCCTCCTTTCCACCCTGGTCGAGTTCTGGGAATCCAGGACGATTGCGCTGCTTTGAGAGGCGCTGGTCGGTGAGGACACTGCAGATATCTTTGTGTTTGACCACGAGCCACGCATGGCTTCCATCCCAGAGCTCGACCTTGGATACGGGATCGTTGGCTCGAAGATGCGCGTACTCTTCTGCCGGCTCCGCTCCACGAGGACGAGAGAAAGGAAACTTTGGCGTGACTGTAAATCCAAAATTTGTTACCAGAGGGACACTTGGAAAACGTTTGATGTATTACCTGCAGATGTAGACATGGGTTTCAATGCCATCTTCGATATTCTGGACACCAGCGGCTTCGAAGAGCGCAGGGTGGAAATGGGTTTGTAGCAAAGCATCTTGAAATGTATATCTCAAGCAACAACGAGAGAGATGGCTTACATGAAATTCAGTTACCGGGCGATCCGCGAGCTCATATATCTATTTTTTATAACATGCAACCCGCTTATTACGGTTATCGCGTGGCTCAGTCAGCCCACTGCTTTCACCAATACAAGGCATGCCCGCCTCTATAATTTGAAGCATTATGGAACATACGACGCAGATTTACGAGAACGACCGGAAGCTAACATTATTAATGAAGTCTGGAGCCGCAGAAACCCGGGTAGGTTTCAGCCTCTCCCGCGGAGCCTCCTGCCGCCACCGCGGAGATGCATTTGTCGCCGGGGTGCAACCAAACACCGAACGACATTATATGCACTATATGCACCTCCCCATCACAACCTGATGATTACAAACGTCTAGATTCCTTGATTTTGTTTGGAATGCGGGATTAAAACCAGTTTCATTGGTGACGATAATATTATATAATTTCAGTGCCCGGAATATATTATTATATCTGCTAATATGTAATATGTAGTATGTAAGATACCCTATGCGCGGTCTCTATTATTATGACTCTTATTATATAAATTTTTAAGATCACGCCAACCTGAACCCTCCGCTCGTCCTGGTCTGGAAGAATCCCTCGGGATCAACCGCTTTTCTAACGATGCGCGCCTTGTCTGCGGTACGAAGTCTGCCCCAGTAGTCCTCTCTGAAATATGCATCGTTCATGAACAATGGGCGGTAGATATCAGGAAGCAGTCCGTTATCCACGTGCTGGTCGACAATGTTGCGCATGCCACTGTACAGGTTCTGGGTTGCAGCGTCAACCTTGGTGTCGGAGCTTGCGAAGAGGTAGGAGAAGTCAAGTTCGATGACGATGTAGTCGTGGGTATCCTCAAAGTCCATCAAGTCCTATGACGCATTGTTAGATAACATATCTTCCCTTATTTGGGATTGTACTCACTCCTCCAAGTGCCTTGGCCTTGCTTGTGATTGAACGCGGCATTGGCTGGAAAGCGATCGAACTGAGAAGTCCTGGCTCCAGGATGATCGACTTGGTAACATCGGCCCAGTGGTCATAGATCGACCTCATGACTACAGCACCCTCTGTCTTGTTCGGGAGAGGCGTCGTCTCTGTGGCAATGACATATCGCTGGCCCTCCAAAATGAACTGGTCGTTGAACTTCACAAGCTCGAGATAACTCCTTGTCTGGGTTGTCTTGAGGGTGGGTCCGATGGCCGTGAAGTTATCGAAGACACCTGCCGGGGGCTCAATACCGTCGTAGAAGAAGAACAAGATCCAGGTGTTGAGGAGGGTGCTACGCTCCGAAGTCGCGATAATTGCGGCTTTATCATCCTTGTTATACTCGGTGAAGTCACGGATCGCGGCGAGGACCTCGTCGGTCTTGCTGCCATCGATGATATAGTTTCCGCCCCAGACTTTGTGTGCTTGTGGGTGAGTCTTGATCGTGAATGCCGTTACGATTCCGAAGTTGTTGCCACCGCCCTTGAGGGATGCGAAGAGATCTAAACCCGGTTAGTTATGTTCTGAAAGTTTTAGATCCTATGCTGACCTGTGTTGTGTGTCGCATTGGCATTGACGATAGTGGCATTTGCAAGCACAATCTCGAAGTTGACAACGTTGTTTGCTCCCCAGCCGTACTGCGCGCTGAGGAAACTGAGACCACCTACACAGAAGTTAGCAGGAACAAAATGAGAAGATGACGCCAAAGAACTCGCCTCCGAGAAGATATCCACCAACTCCAACGGCGCCCATACGTCCACCGACAACGGTGCGGCCAGTCTGCTCAATGCCCTCGATTATATCTTCCCATTTGAGACCGGGTCCCACAACAACGTTTGTAGTATCAGGGTCGTATACGATCTGGTCGAGGTTTCGGGTAGAGATCAGAACCCCATCGGCAATGCTGGCGAAACCATTGTTTGGCATATGGCCTCCGGACTTGACAGCGAATTGGTCGTTGGTCTCCTGCAGCGCCGCAACGATATCGGCTACCTCTTGGGTGCTATTAGGTGAGAGCTGGCATCTTGGGCGAAGGCCTGCGCAAGCTGCTGACCAGTAGTTGTTCTGCTCAGTCTCATATGCGATGGTCAATGGGTTGTCCACATTGCGGCCTTGCGCTTTCAATGTCTTGCAGATGTCTGCAAGTACGGGCGCAGCTGCAAGAATCCCAATCGCAGCAGCGAAGCTGGCTGAAGATCTCATGGCTTAAAAAATGTAGGGGTATAAGAAATTCAGGGCCGTGATTTTTGTCCTGGATCTTCCCCTGGGGGAGGGGG
This sequence comes from Pseudogymnoascus sp. BL549, assembly GCA_001630585.1. Lineage (NCBI taxonomy): Eukaryota > Fungi > Ascomycota > Leotiomycetes > Thelebolales > Thelebolaceae > Pseudogymnoascus > Pseudogymnoascus sp. BL549. Next base: position 33,003 of record LNAR01000525.1, on the reverse strand, counting down.
TGCACCCTCATTATAAAGCTTTCAATAGGGGCTCTTACATCTTGGACAGCTTCCATGCTACAATCACATTTCACAAGAGAGAGGGGCTCCACCTCGGTAGCATTTTCTCAGAGTAAAGTGCTTATGACGGGGGATGCCCGACTTGGATAGGGCCATGATCACGACCACAGCTGACGCAGAGGTTGGGGGTGGGGTACTCCACATCGGCATCTCTTCCCTAACGCAAAGGCCCAAGGAACGACAGGGGACGCCGAACCTAAATAGGCAACTATGGTCAGACTTAAATGCGCTCATGCCACCTGCTTGGTTGATAGTTGGGTTATGCGGAATAATGAGAAAACCCCAGCACCTTGGCGGATATGGTAGTGATCTCGCCATAACCCAGGTACGGAGAAACTCAAGGACGGGTCAAGGGCGGGTCAAGGGCTCCAAGTCATCCACATAGTCCTTAACATACCAGTAGCAGCAGGGCGTCAAGTAGATCTTGTCACAAACTACTGTATATGCAAACGGTACGTCAACACTTCTAACCTCCAATAAGTAAGAATGTTACTACGGTGTTTTCGGTGTTTACGGCGGAAGTCTTTCTCCGCTTCACTATCAGTTCTACTTTCCCGTTTTGTCGGATATCTGTGCCAGTATGGGTGGTCAGCTTGGGCAGCCCCACTCCCTGGCAAGCCTACCGAAACTGACCGTGTACAGTGCTAGCAATCCGTAAATAGACCTAGGGGTTCCACCTCTGTGGACTTTCAATAATCTAGTGAAGGCGACATGTCACAAATCACTGACGTCTTCCTCATCCGAGCTATCGCCCTCGCGTAACTGCAAAATCGAGGGAATCTCTGTTGCAGGAAACGGATTCAGGTACCAGGAAACAATCCTTCCAATAATGTTTTAGTTGTTCATGCTCTCCAATGTAAGGGGTGTGGCATCCCAGAACGTAAGATTGACGATCATAACCCTCCTTTGGCTTCAGCTATTTTCGCGGAATAGACAAATGCCGGAACTAACACTAAAACCAAACTAATCGTACTCGTATAGCCTTATTGGACGTGCCGCAGGGTCGGGTGTTATCTCGTAGTTAGGTAAACATTGCTAGAGGGGTTTGTTATCACAGTAGTGGATATCTCGGAATAAAATCGGGGCGGCGATTGCGTGCCTCTCGGTCTTCACATGGCAACCGATAAGAGCTTAAAAGGAGGCAATGCGCTAGTCTACTGTACGATATGCATGCACCATACCTGAGTTTTATGGAATTTCAACTTCTTCTGGGGTTAACTTTTCTTGAAATTAGGATGACATGCATTCCTTACTCTGGTATCACTTGGGATTCGATGACCTATAACCGGGGCTACCGACTAGATCAGGGGGTATACCCGGGACTAGCGCCGTTCAGACGAGGGGGCGCATTTGCGGGGTAATAAAGGTTGCCAAGCATGTGGCGGATGTCGAGGTTGGGAGCCAGAGCGAGTCAGAAAGTTCTCACAATTGTGCTTGAATTGCTTCGCATGCATTGTTATTACCAAAAATTTGTCTAATTTGCCTCCTGTAGGTGCAGCGGTAATGAGCAGTGCAGTTCAGTCAGCTTACTTTCTGTGTGTACAAAATGCTATGGTTCAAACCCCTATTGATTTCTCGTCTCACCGCCGCCGGCTACTACCCCGGAGTACTGTAAGCACCACAAAATATCCATGCCAAAGATCATCTCAGTCAGCCGTTGCATTTTGTTTCAAGTAGATGTTCTTCACGTTCTCGAACAAGGATGACGACCTCGGTAGCAAAACGGCTATCCAGCTGTAGCTCGAGGCAGCCCCCTCTTGTTTTCTTAGGGTTCAAACATTACCCATTATAAATACCATGTTGTAAAGGACGACGATCAAAGTTAATGCGGGGTATCGGCAGTCACAAGCCACGAACAAAGCTTGTCTCTTGTAGTCTTAAAGTCTATCAATTGCCTCCCTCGTCTGTCTGAAGTGTCAAAGCTATGAAAAAAATAATCTACATATCTCAGGAATCTGGAATCTGGGATCTGGGAAATTAACTATTGCTTACACCGCGCCATCCCATAATCACAACAAGTTCGCCATAAACTTCTGCACAGCGGGCGACTTCGCTGCCGCCTTGTAGCCTAAGGTAAGCGCTGCCGCCAGGGTAACGTAGGTCGTAATCGCGACCACAGGGACGACGGTCTCCTCGACGACTCGGCCGATGTTCTCCTTGCCACGCTTCAGGGCCACGTCGCTACCCGATCCAGAGACCTCGTACTCGCCGACCCAGTCGATGTTCGACAGCCTCTTCTGGTACTCAACGACAGTTCCGCACCAGTTGTTGGTGATCAGGCCGTCATCGGTCTTGTACCAACTTTGGCAGCTCGAGTCGGAGAAGGTCAAGTCCTTCATCCTCTCTTGGACCATGTCGTTGTAAGCCTTGACCACATCTGGTCTTGGCTGAATCTTCAACTCCTTTCCGATGCTCTTGGCCTTGAGCACCTTTGCAATCATACTGCTGACGTACCTCGACTGTGCCTCAATCATCAGGATAATGGACGTGTGTCCCAGGTTCGTGTTAGGCCCGTACAGCATGCCGAAGTTGGGCAGAGACTCGACCGTCACACCGCGGAAGGCGCGCGCACCGCCCCTCCAGATGTCCTCGAGGGAGCGGCCGTCCGAACCGTGGATCTTGATGGGGTACATGAACTCGGTCGCGCGGAAACCGGTCGCGAGGATGAGAATGTCCAGCTCGTGCTCCTTGCCATCCACCTCGATGCCATTGGGCGTAATACGCTGGATGGGCGTTGTCTCAATGAAGACTTGCGGCTGGGCTAAGGAAGGAAGTAGGTTATCGGTCATGAGAATTCTCTTGCAACCAGGGGAGTAGTTTGGCGTGAGCTTCGCCCACAGATCAGGACGGTTGGGAATCTGTTTCTTCAACAGAGAAATGGCCCAGTCACGCACATGGTCGTTCTCTGTTGTGTTCTTTCGCATGTTGGTATCGAAGAAGTCTTCTCTGACATCCATGAGAATAGCTCTGTAACGCGCACGTAGGCCAGGCACGTATTTGAACATCGACCGGATGATTGGGCCGAGCTCCTCGTCCGCACGAGGAACGACCCAGTTAGGCGTCCTCTGGAAGATAACCAGGTTCTCGCACACCTTGGACACCTCCGGGATGATCTGTGCGGCAGTAGCTCCGTTGCCAATAATTCCGATCTTCTTGCCCTCAAGGTCGATGCTCCAATCCCATCTTGCGGAATGCAACATCTTGCCCTCGAAGCTCTCCAGTCCCTCGATGTCGGGGTATTGAGGGGTGTTCAGCTGTCCCACGCCCGAGACGAGGAAGTCGCTGGAGATGGTGTAGTTGGCACCATATTGCGCCGACTTCTCGCCCGAGACGCTGACGTTAACGTTCCACTTGTTCTCCTTGTCGGACCAGACCGCCTCCTCAACAGACGTGTTGAATCGGATATGCTTGAACAGGCCCCATTTCTCCGCAACACCGACGAGGTAGGCGTAGATTTCCTCCTGGCCAGGATACTGACGCGACCAGTTTGGGTTGGGCTCGAATGAGTACGAATATAAGTGGCTCCACACTGGGTGGTTGTCAGCGGTGCGCGTTGTCAGCACTCTAGTTGAGGGCGCTTACCATCGCAGCAAGCTCCGGGGTATTTGTTATCACTCCATGTCCCTCCAACCTGGCTTCCTCTCTCAAGAATAATGAAATCTCTCGATTTGTTCTTTCGGATCATATCGATGGCCATGCACATCCCTGCAGATTAAGTCAGTGTCTGTCCCGCCCCCAGCTCGCCCGTATCCTCCCGGGCGCCGCCCTGACGTACCTGAGATACCCGCTCCGATGATGACGACTGCCGCATTTTGATGGTTCTTCCGCGACGCCGAGTGTACACTCTTGTCATAATCCGGGGTAAGGACCGCAACGGACGCGCGCTCCTGTTGTGCGATGACCGCCTTGAGTAGCTTGTGGCTCAAATCCATTTTGGCGGATCGGGTTGATGCGCCGGAGGTATCTGTGTTTTTCGCGTTGCTTTCCTTCGCGCGCTGTGACAAGGGCGCGGTTGACAGCAGCAAGAGGACGGAGAGAGAGGTTTCGAGAGGTGAGGGTTTGCGAAAGCTAGGGACAGAGCGACAGTAAAGTCCTTTGGTCTTTCAACATTACTTCTACTTTGGCTTGGTTATGTACGATACCTCCCCTGCACATGCCGAGGAGGGATGATATGAATATCAGCCTCCCGCTCCAGCAGACCCATACGGCCAGAGTTGGGGTAGAGCTATTGGCTGAGCGCGTCGGCGATTTTTTAGTACTGACTCTGTTCTGCGGGGTAAACGCAGGAGCATGCTCTACCCGAGGCAAAATAGGGTCGCTTACAGACTTCCGTCGTCCTTGTCCGTCCTCAACCGCAACCTTGGCGCTGCACCCGAGGCAAATCTCACATAATTTCACATAATTTCATATAATTTGCATAAATACGTCGGACTCCCCAAGTCAGAGTCCGAGGCTGGCGAATAGCAAACGTTCCGTAGACAGGCCTGTTCGTCTCTTCTTCCTGTGCCTTCGCGTGTTTTTATTTCCCGACAACCTTACTCAGCTTGGTATATCAGCTACTGGACGGCGATCTATCTATGGGAAGACCGCCGCACTACTAACAACGTACCAAAGGAAAGAGTATTAGGACGATCAACGGCCATGTATGCCAAAGTAGGACGATAGGCCTCGTCTTGGACTGGAACTAGGTACAGTACGGCGCGTAAGTTTGTGTAGGAGTCTATCTATGCCTATTCCATACAAAAAGAGGCTGCGATTTGACTACAGACCCCTGTGGGCTTGTATCGCCGCGCCGTAAATACAAGCAACGCCTCGGCTCGGTCCTTGGCTGACCACGTTTCGGCGGCAGTGGGATGGATATAAGCGCGGACCAGCGGACCATTGTTGAGGCCTAGAAGCATACGAAGTAGAAACCTGTCGCAGTATGGAGTCTTACCTCAGTATGGAGTCTTACCGCAGTATGGAGTGCGGAGTATGGGGTATGGGGTATGAAGGACCATACAAGCCGGCCCCATGGGGAAGTAAGAATCCGGGGGGTGTACGAGCTATAGCTCTAGAATTGCTTGGGCTATGCACGCTACATGCGTAGACTTACGTACTTTATTGAGGTGCGTAGCTTGTCTACTCTTACCATATTCTATATTATACCAGATTTCAAAAGCGATAAGTAGACTTAGAGCATGCATATAGGTACGGTTCTTGCCTAGGTGGTCTCCATTCTCATGTTATACTCCGTAGTACTCTCGCTGCCAAAACGTATACGAGGGGCTGGACATAACAACGAATATAGCAACTGTAGTTTTAGTAAATAGGCACAGTCATGCAGGGCTACAATCAAATAGAATCGGGGATATAAGCCTTTTCCGTTTAAATTGCTAGTATTAATCCTGGCCTTACTTCGTGCCTTCCAAGACTACAAAACTAACAAGGCTGAGGGCGAGGCTGAGACACCTACGTAGGGGACTTGTCAATCGCAATAACACATATTGACGTGGCTTGGCGCTTTCGCAATTGAGTCCAACAACCACCATCATCTCATCTGTCTACCACCGACAACTGCCTACGTTAGCTCGAATATGCGATACCGGTAGTACTATTTGCATCAATATGATGCCTCATGAGCCATCCCCCATATCCCCAACTACGCCCACCAAATTCCCTCCTCCAACGCGCAGCGCAACCCTTCCCATCCCCCCGCGCACATGGTCAGCTCCTACCGACAGAACGCTTCTCGCACCCGAGGATGCGATATATCTAGGCTCGCCACCGCATAGGAGGGGTGCACCGGACAAGACGAACCCGCGAATGTCTAATGGCGACACGACAGGAGAAGATAGTTCGAGCCGGCCGCGGCGGGGAAGGAATAAGGAGAGGATGAGCAGTAGCAGGAGGCGGAAGGTTATTTGGAAGAAGCTGCTCTGGGTGAAGCAGTCCTGTTTGTCTCTCCATTGGTACAATTGCCAGATCATGCGCTGACCCTCATAGATCCCGATAATTACACCGATCAAGAAACGTTCCTCGAGCACTTGCAGAGAAACCCTCGTCTTCAACCCTACGACTTTTGGCCGCTTGTCGCAGATTCAACCGTCATCGTCCAGCAGGTTTGCTCGGTGATAATATTTATCGTCTGCTTCGTGGCTATCTTTCAAGAAAGAGTTTCGCCCGTCACCATTGTCGGGATAGGCACACTCAGCACAGTCCTCGGCTGGGTCGCATGGGACAGATGGGTTGGGCAAGAACAGCAATCTGCCTCTCGCCCTGAGCAGCCACCGAGCCCTGTTGACGGACCGTCTACTGCGGCCTCAGTTTCCGGCGCTTCCAAGAGCGATATCAAACTACAAGGAGCTGGATCAGGTCTGGCGGCATTACCGCACAGCCCGAGACACTCGCACAGTGCCAGTGCCTCGTCCATCCACTCCCAAAACTCCACCTCATCCCCTACGGTTGGCCAACCCAGCGGTGCATCGACCTTTGGGACCTACAACCATGTTGCCCCCTATGGCTCGAGGTCGTCCTTCTCTCCGCGAAACCAACAGCGGCTAGCGACTGCGAAATCCGCTGTCCTAATCTACTGCGCACTCCTCGGGCTCAGCCCAATCCTCAAATCCCTAACAAGGTCGACGTCGAGCGATTCCATTTGGGCGCTCAGCACATGGCTGATGATCATTAATGTTTTTTTCTTCGACTACGGAGGCAATGTCGGCGTCAAGTTCCAGGCTTCCCTCTCCACAAATGCCGCTCTCATGGCGTCAACTGTGCTAGCCTCGCGCCTCCCATCCACCCAGCACGTCTTCTCTCTCACACTCTTCTCGATCGAAGTCTTTGGGCTATTCCCCGTCTTTCGCAGACACCTACGCCACGTGTCTTGGCGTTGGCACGTCGTCCTTACGGCGCTTCTTGTGATGGGGGCGGGCGGTGGAGTTGGGATGGTGGTTACGCGCGGGGGGTGGAAGGCGGCAGTTGTCGGGATGACGCTAGGGAACCTAATTGCAGGCCTGGCTATGGGGGGGTGTAGTTGGTGGTTAATTGGCCTCCAAAGGTATAAGAATGAGATACATGGACCATGGGACCCGGCGAGGCCGATCATACGGCGACGCTGGGACGACTATTAAGAGACGATCTGGTATGTATTTATTGTATTTTTAGGATAAAAGAACAAGCGCAGCAGCATCAACCAGTTACGTGTGAAGCTACTCTGATCCTTTCAATGCCTTCTCCGCGAATAGTGGCCACAAATTTCCTTTCCAGCTCGTGCCAATCCAATATCCAAATGCAGCTATCTATTAATATCCTCAATTGTTTACATTGGCATGCAAGCTGAGAACAAGAAACCGCACTATCCCATATATGGGTGTAAGGATCAGGTCTGTGCATGAAACCCCAACCCCCCCCCATACTGAACCCATTCTGCCCTGACAGTAAGCAGGCTCAACCTTAACCAACCTCCATATATCAATTCCGCAGATGGGCCAAACTCTCTCACTGCGCCCTTAATTGAACGACACTGATGTGAGCGACCGCAGTTTCGTCCCCGACAATGTCTCTAAACCCGGAGGAGCGGCGCCGTCGCATCTCCAAGTCCCCGGGGCGTGCACCGTCCCCACCGGATGACTACTCTCCACCTCGGTCCTCGCGCTATGCTGAGCCCCCCAAGAGCTCACGATACTACGACGACGACGACGACAGCGATGACGACCGCGATCGTAGGCGCGGAGACCCCTATGGCTATGACGACAGGAGCTCCGCGCGCGTGTCGCGAGACCCCCGCGACAGAGATGACGGCCCGCGGTACGCCGAGGCTACATACCGCGCGTCCGCGTCGCATAACAAGAAGGCTAGCTTTGCGATGCCCGGCGGGTTCAGCGACGACGATGAGGACCCCAAGGCAAGCAAATATGGCAAGAAGGAGAAGGACTACTACGGCGACAAGACCTCGACCCTGACTAGGCGAGATGACAGCCCGCCGCCCCGCGATAAGCCGCGGTATGCGGACCCTGAACCTGAGAGTCGCTATAAGAGGGATGTGAGCCCGGCGTACAAATCGCGGTATGCGGAGCCTGAGCCAGAGCGGAAATCAAAGTCGCGATACAAGGACGAGAGTCCCCCTTCGAAATCCAAATACGATGAGCCAGATGCGTACTCGAAATCCAAATACGATTCGCCAGAGGCGTACTCGAAATCTAAATACGACGAGCCAGATGCGTACAGCAAGTCGCGTAAATACTACGACGATGATAGCCCCCCGCGACGGCCCAAGTATGCAGCTCCGGATTCTCCTCCACATCCAAAATATGCCGCACCCGCTGCGCCAGCTGCCCCCCAGCAGCCAAAGTACTCCGCTCCGGAGCGAGATGTCAAGCCGAAATACGCAACTGCAGACCCCAGTCAGAGAGGAGGCAATCCGAAATACTGGGAAGACAGGGACTCGGACTCGGACAGCGACGATAGCGGCGACGAGCACCACGATGGCCCAATTGGCGACCGAAGGATAGACATCGACTTCGAGATCAAGCACGACCATACCGAGACTTCGGTGCGGAAGCGCGAGAAGCACAAGCATCACCACGAGTCGCCGAAATTTAACGAGGTGGCACTCGTCACGACGACAACGGACTCGTCGAGGTATGCTGAGCCGAAGAGGTGGGAGTATGCTCACCCGGAGGAGAAAATCACCTACACGAGCAAGACTGAATCATACACTGCAAACCCCGGTCCTGATGCTTACGGCAGACCGTCTTATGACAGACAATACCAGCCAGGATCTGGCCGCCAGCCTGACCCGAGAGTCATCGGAAATGGCAGCGGTGGTCAGACTCAAGTCGTTACAGTCGAACCTGGGGGAAGAAACCGAGCGTCCTCTAGGCTCGGACCAGGCGGTGGGCTTGCACCCGGAGGAGCCGGCATGCTTGGTGTGGCAGGCGCCGCCGGTGTTGGAGCCTCGCTAGCAAACGCCCCAGGCTCGCCCATGTTGGAAGCATACAAGGGAACGTACCAGACCATGGGCCCTCTCACGATTTCTTCCAAGCCGTACGCCGACAACGCAGACGTTGATATTCTCGAGATTGCGCCACCCACCTCCCCCACCTCCAAGCGCAGACACGCGCGCTTCCACGATCTCGAGAACGAGGCCTCGATCTTGAAAAAGGCGCTTCGGGAGACGAAATCAAAGACATACCCCGACACGCGGCCCTTCATCGAGATTCTCCCTGCGCTCACCAATGAGCAGATTCTCGACCTCCGCAACGAGTACAAGAAGCAAGTCAAGACGCCCGACATGAAGGGTGTGAATATCGCAAAGCATATCAAGGTGCGCCTAAAGGAAGACAAGTCCTTCCTCAAAGCCTGCTACGCCACTGCCCTCGGGCGGTGGGAGTCCGAGGCCTACTGGGCAAACTCGTACTACCAGGGCTCCCAAACCAGCAGGGAACTCCTGATTGAGAGTCTGATGGGGCGGACGAACGAGGAGATTCGCCAGATCAAGGGCGCCTTCCGCGATAAGAAGTACTCGGACAGCCTGACGCGATGCATGAAGCAGGAGCTCAAGGAGGATAAGTTCAAAAAGGCCGTTATGATGGTGTTGGAGGAGAAGAGAATGGATGAGCGCCCGGGCCGGTCGCTCGATCGCTCCCTGGTTGAGCAGGATGTCAGAGACTTGTACCGCGCTATTAAGTCGGAGCGCGGTGGCGAGTCGGTGATGATTGCCATTATTGTGCAGAGGTCTGATAGCCATATCCGTGAGGTGTTGCGCGTTTATGAGGCTTCGTATCGCTCGAACTTTGCGAGAGAGATGCTGAAGAAGAGCGGAAACTTGGTGGTACGTACAAACCCGCTTACCTTTGCTCATGGAATGCGAATGCTAATTCTCATCTAGGGCGAAATGCTCGCGCATATCCTCAACGGCATCATCAACCGCCCCGTCCGCGACACGTTGCTCCTGCACCACGCGCTCAACCTCACCAAGTCGGACAGCCTGCGCGTCGACTTGCTCATTTCGCGCCTGGTTCGCTACCACTGGGATCGTCCCCACATGGAAGCCATCAAGAGAGAGTACCGCAATCGGTACGGCAAGGAGCTCCAGGAGGCTGTCCGGGAAGGTACCAAGGGTGCGTGGGGCGAGTTCTGCGAGGAGTTATGCGTCAAGAGGGTGGGTGATGAAGTTAAGCGTTATGATAGGGTTGAGAGGATTGAGGTCCATAGCGGGCCCAATGGGGGGTATAGGCTCGAGAGATGATGATGATATTCTTTTGGGGGGATTTTTTGATAGTTACACATATGGGGGATGTATCGTTCATAGTAGGCAGGAGATATACTCAATTCAATATGGCGTTGGCACAGTCCACATTCAATACCCTTTAAACGATGCTTATTGCCAAGTTCGGAAGGTGTTTAAACGTTAAATCATGTAATGGTGACATTGACCTATGTTACCTAAATTACCCAACAAAGCCGAACGCTCAATCGCTGTCTAAAACAATGACCTCAGCCTCCACCTCCCCAATGCTCTCAAAGCCAAGCACATCGCCAGCCTGGACACCAGTGACAAACGCACCGTCCCCCTCTCCCAAAACGGAGTCTTCCCGGCCGTCCAACCTAATCTTGGACTTCCCATCATGTGTCATCGGAACATGGATGTACACCTTCCTATCTGTCCTGCTCTTCACAACAGCCTTTGCATCGCTCTCACCGCCGATAGTCCACTCGAATTTCTTTCCGACGCCGATAATACCAGCCGCCATGACGAAATCAGCGTGGATGGGTATCGTTCCCGGCAACGCTGGGACAGCAGCTGCCTCTTCTTCGGCACTGGCGCCCTTGCCGGCCGCAAGAGGGGACAGGATAGGAACAAAGGTCTCTCTCTTCTTCGCCTCATCAAACGTCTTGGTGTGGTACCTTGGTGTCAGGCCCCTAGCCCACGGCAGCGCCCAGATCTGTAGGAAATGCACCGGCTTATCGCTCTCATTGTTCTCCGAGTGCGCAATCCCCGTCCCACCCGTCGTAAACTGCACATCCCCCCTCTTCATACGGTAGAAGTCGTCTCCCTCCTTTCCCTCCCTTCCCTTCTGAATCGTACTATCCCGGTGCGTCAGCTCGCCATTGAGGATGTAGCTGAAGATCTCGGCATCGCGGTGGGGGTGCGTAGGGAACCCATTGTGCGCTGCAACGCGATCTTCGTTGAGGACGCGCAGGGAGCCAAAACGCTCGAATTTGGGATCGTGGTATGAGGCAAAGGAGAAGGTGTGGTGGCTGTCGAGCCAGCCGTGGTTGGCGTGGCCGCGCGCGGCGGAGCGGCGCGCGAGGATCTTTGCGTGGGTGAGGGACTTGGACATGGTGGGTTTGAGGGCTGGGGCGGTGTTCATGAGGGTCTCGAAGGAGTTGGTGGGTTTTGGTTGGCCTTCGGTGGGCGTGCTGAATGGTGTGTATGATCTGTAGATCTCAAGCAGTAGGTCTGAATATGTGATTGAAATTATTGCGATGAGAAGGGACGAGAGGAGGAGGAAGAGCTTCATATAGAGATATGGGCTGTGGAACTAGTGGTTTCGAGAAGAGAAAAGACGCAAGGAAAGGGGCTAGAGAAGGTAAAATGTTATTTACAATTCCTTATACATAGTTAGAAACTTGCTATGACGTTGCTTGGTGATGCTTAGTCCAGATTGTAAAGGTCTGATGGACGGGGAATGTTGCCATCCAATGGAATTCATTTGTGATTGATGACAAGCCGCTGACAATATCACAAAGCTACTTGCAAGTCAGAAAAGCGGGCCTGTCCAGGCATATCACGTGATGATACCGTCTTATGTGAGAACTAATAATTCTTACCCATGTAAAATGGCAAACGTTGATCTTATTAAAAGGGTGTCTCTCATCCTATAGATGCGAAGGTTCGAAGCTAAAGAGCCTAACTAACAAATTTACAACACAGAGGCTCTACTAGCCTCAAACTCCATATCCAACCTCAAATAATCTCAACAACGAACTTGCCGACGCCACCCTTCGCCTTGTACACCTCATCATAGCCAGCCTTTACCGCCTCTGAATCTTCAAACTTGGCGACTCTCCCCACCAGTGTCTTGAATTTTCCTTCCACGGCCCATCGTCCCAAATCATCAAGCCCTTTGGCGTCTGGAGCCATCCACAAATAGCTATAGTTGACACCATACCTACTCGCTCTCCACTTATTCACCCGGTCCATGAGGTTCAGAATCGTTACCATAAACCACGGCGGCGAGGAGAACTTCTTCTTAAGCTCCTCACCTGATGGTGTTTTGCTGATCGATACAATGACCCCACCCTTCCGGATCAAAGGCAAACTATCAATCGCACCCGCCATGGTGTCGAACATGAAATCGACGCTTCCGGCCTCGATTACTGAACTCGGGTTCGTCTTTGTGTAATCAATATACACCACCTCCCCCTCTCCCCCCTTGAACAACTCCTTGGCTTTCTCCATCTTCCCTGTCGACAAAGTCGTGATCACCTTCTTTACACCAAACACGTTCTTCAACAGCTGAACAGCGATATTTCCTGTGCCACTCAGACCACCCGGCACATACGCTGTTGTCCCCTTCAATCCAGCCCCACCCAACTCCGCTTCTGCGCGCCGTATCACTTGGAGCACTGTCAGGCCCACTAGTGGGATGGATGCAGCATCAACGAACGACATGGATTCGGGCTTCAGCGCTGTTGCTGACTCCGTTGAGAGGCAGTACTCAGCCATCGTGCCGCTCAGGTGACTTGGCACACGGGTAGAGACCTGGTCTCCAACCTTCAGGCCGCTGACGGCAGTGCCCACAGCGGCAATAGTCCCAGAGGCATCATGTCCAAGAACGAGGGGAAACCTGGTGATGGGTGAGTATTGCTGCACATCTCGAAAGCCATATTGGGCGATACCTACGTGTATTTGTGTGCCATCTTCAAGGCTCCTTCGGCCACCTTGATGTCGATTGGATTCACGCTCGCAGCGTGGATTTTGATGAGCACCTCATCTGGCTGTGTGATCTGTGGCGTTGGAACGTTTGCAAACCCATAGCTGGATGGCTTTCCGTATGAGGGGATCGCCAGAGCGCGCATCGTAGTCGGTATTTGCGCCATTCTGGATATCTAACTTAGCTGGCCTGTGTAGGGTTAATCGTATAATAGACTGTTAATGTGAAGAATTTTCTCCTCTGAAGTATTTATCCTCAACATGAGGAGGAACTATGGCCGCCTTGCACGTGAACTTAGTTCTGATTGTCTCCAGCGGGTTCTTGAATCGAAAACGGATAGATAGTCGGTCCGTCGGATTTCGTGATGTAACGCCGACACGTCCGATCATATTTTGGCTTACTAAGCATATTCCCGAAAATCCTGTGATTATAAAGATGTTATAAATATTATTAGCTAGTGGCTGGTCTGAACACTGGAAGGCTCTCGTACTAACAATATAATATCGCCGCTTTAACTTTTAACAACGTATATAAACTCTCAGCGGCAACAAATAAGAAGCTTACTTTCACACAAAAATCACAGTCAGACTCGATACAGATCCCCCGGGTTTGATTTTTGCAAAGGGCAATATATATATTGCCAATGCGCCCCGTCTCATTCATCTTACCTTTCTCCCTTCTTAATCGCCAAAGCATTGCTACCGCCGCACGTTGCACACCAGCATTAAGATACCCTGTATTCCCCAGCACCCCACATATCCACGTATACCCCACGTGTAGATCCCGCGCGCAGCCGTTCTCGTCCACCATGGCGGATACAGGGGCTGCGAATATCGCCGCCGAGCCAAGGAAGAAGGCCGAAGAGCAATCAGGCAGCGGAGATGTAGCTGTGGAGAAAAACGAAGTGCCACAAGAAGAAGCAAAATTACCGCCACTTAGCGCTGCTGACTTTAAGGCATACAACGGCATGGCGGAACATATGGAGTACTTTGTAAGTGCCTTATCACTCGCGCTATTTTGTTTATTAAACTAACACTCCGCAGCACAGTAATTTCAGGAACACATGGAATCTTCTCTACGGCGCCTGCGAGTCCAACTCGCGCCCACGGAATATGACCATCAAGCAGTTCATTACCACCGGCCTGCAGTTCTGTGGCCACCTCACCGCGCACCACTCCATCGAGGAGATGCACGTCTTCCCCGTTCTAGCAAAACGCATGCCAGAGTTCAAGAACGGCCCCAAGTACAAGGGCGCAGCAGAGTTGCTGAGACAGCACAAGGAGATCCACGATGGCCTGGACGTGTTTAAGCTGTACTTGCAACAGTGTCAAACCGGGGAAGCTGACTTTGATCTGAGGGTGCTGAAGACGAAGATGGAGTCTTGGGGAGAGGTGTTATGGACTCATCTCGATCAAGAGGTGAAGACACTCGGCGCTGAGAATATGAGGAAATACTGGACCGTGGAAGAGATGGGACGGATGCCAATGTAAATAAATTAACCATATATAGAAGAAAATGATTTGATTTAAACGAAAATATTAAAGCTTGATCCCCCCCTGCATTTAACCCCCGTGTTTTCTGACCTAATACACATATCTTTCCCACTCTGGACGAAATCACAACAGCACCGCCAAACCCTGTGCATTCTTACCCGCGCCGGTCGAGCTGACATCGAAATATTGGACCTGCTTCACGCTCCCTCCCGAGACGTCCAAAACCGTAACTGTAGCCTTGGACGTTCCATTCCCTGAGCTTAAGGCGTACACAAAGTTCCCTCCCGACACGACATCCGTAAGGCCAGGGCCGCCGTTGGCAGATAGATCAGTAGAGCTGATGATGCTAGCGTCCTTGGTGCTCATCTCAACGAGGTGGTTCACAGCGATATCAGTAACGTAAGCGTTTCCAGTGAGTTCGGATATGGTGACCCAGCACGTGGCAGACTGATCGGCGATGACGCCCTTCCCTGTGGTGCTGGCCTTGTTGCTCGAGTCAACAGCGAGGACGGCGGCTCCAAAGGAAGCGTCTGTCACGAAAAGTGAGTTGCTGCCGGGGATCGCGGCGGATCCGAATAGGACTGCTGTACCAGCCGGGGAGCTGCGCGTCTCGCTCGTCGACAGGCTTGAAATGGCGCCTCCGCAGGGAGAGGCGGCGTTGACTGGAAATGCAGAGATGAAGCCGGTGTTGTTTGCAGGAGGGTTTCCCTTCACAGCCGTAAAGAGGACAGACTCATCAGTAGAGAATAAGACTTGGGAGACGGTGTTGAACGGGCCGACAGGTGGTGTAGTTTGTCCGAGACCGAATGGGCGGAGGTCATCCATCTTGCCGAGGCCATGGGAGGAGAAAGACGTGCAAGAGACGCCAGATTTCGCTCCTGTAGTGCCAACGCACACAAGGTTGTTCTTTGCCGATGCCGCGACAGTGACAGGGAAGTCACCTGGAATAGAAGCAGACTTGCCCAATGGAGTGAGTTTTGTCGGGTTTTTGTTGGAGATCGAGAACATAGTAAGGGAGTTGGAGCCGGCATTTACGGCAAATAAATACTAGGCAGTATTAGCATCCGAGCCTACATCGATGAGGTCCTCATTTACCTGTCCGGACACTGTGAGTGCAGACTGGCTACTCAATGCGTCCGGGCCAGCCGGCAAGTTTGTGTTCATATCAATTGAGTTGGCTCCCTTGCCCCCCGTCTCGGTGACAGACCCGAGGGATAGCGTTCCATCGCATTCGACTGGCAGTGCAACGACAGCATTCTTAGCATCGTTGGTTAGGAAGTAAATGGCTTTTGGACCATTGCCCTGCTCGGTTGCTGTGCGTGGCTCTGAGTGGGGAGCGGCTTCGACTGCAGCGAGCCCGAGCAAGGCTGCTGATAAAAGAATCTTTTGGAAAAGGCCCGGCATTGTGATGAAATTGAAGATAATTGAAAGTACTCAATATTTCAGTGCTGAAAGGAGAGGCAATGGCAAGCTTGTTGATATACAGAAGGATTTAGAGAGAGCGAGATCTATCATACTTATACTTTCCAACCTCTCTGCCTACCTTGTCATTTCAGGAGATGAAGCGCCGCATAGCACCGCTACGGGCAACTTCTGCCGCCCTGATTATTTAATCGGCTTTCTGCCTTTGGACAAAAACTTGCTCTCCGAAACCGATTCTTGTTGGCGGCGGTTGGACATCAGACAGAGTTGTGATGTCGGCGTTTGCTCGAGACCGCTAGTCCCAATTAGGGAATTTCTGATCAGGAATCATTGTGGCAGGGGGTAAGGGGGATCGGCAGCCAGGCGTATCAGGAACAACCAACACTAATTGGAACAGAGGTACGAGCACAACCTGGGGGAACATTGAGTGGGAATATTGCTTGTCTGACACTCTGACATTGTGGCCTCGACTGAGGTCGGATTTAAACGTAATTGCATTTTAACTACCATGACGCGTACTATGAAAACAACAATGTAACCCCAATAAGGAACTGAAGCTGGCCAATCCCCCCCCATCCGACTAAGCAAAACTCACTCGCACACAAGCTTTTTGCTGACAGCATGTCGACCGGCTTTTAAGAAACCTATCCAACCACCAGCGTATCGAATACCAGACCCTCAAAAGTTCCTTGCTCAACAACGGCGCCAAACCTATACCGGAGTTAATAATTTAGCAATCAATCCCATTATCACAATTAATGATGACGAGAGGGGTACGATCAACTTACCCATGGCAGCTAACCTCCTTCAGCAGCTTCTCTGTCAGCGCCCGCAATTTCTCCACCTCAATCCCCTGCGGCCCTAGGCGTTGTCGGATGTAACTCCACGCCTGAACGGGCGTGACCTCGCCGTCTAGTACTAAGCCCTGGGATAGGTTCAAGAGCCGATCCAGGCCAGAAGTAGGTGCTTCCCACGGCGTGGTCGTGCAAATGTGGGGTCCTGCAGTTACACTGGGGGCTCGGTAGAGAAGCGGCGCAGACACTGTGAGGACGTGGCCACTCGGGGCTTCTGGCTCATCGGGGTTTCCTTGAATATGACCGAGACAGGGACTCTCGAGGCTGTACCAAGATATATTAGATACACGAAGTGACCGAGAATCTCTGCCCGAAGGGGTTATGGGAAAACTCACGTTAATACAAACTCCACCCCAATACTCTCCATGTCGAGCTCAGCCGTACTCTCCGGACTTGTCACAGACTGTCCCGATTCGTACGCATTGGGAGATGACAGCAGCCCTCCAGAGGCAGCTTAGTAGTAATCAGCAGCTGACAATACGTAAACGGAGCGCCTTTTAACTTACGGGACTGGATCTGACTAGTCGTGCCTGATGTCTGGCTACCGCCTGCGGGATTGTTCGTGGATAAATGGAACCCGTTATTGCGGTTTCTCGTATTTCCTGCCGAATGGCCCACGTGAATCTGCGGCCCTTTGCTGCCCTGCCGAATACTCACCACGGAGTTGGTGGGCGGTGCCGTAGATTCTTTCCCTGCCGCAGCAGATGCGGCCACATGTGCGTTAATGGCTGGCAGGTCGATGCCGAGTTCTGTGAGAAGGCTTCTAAGCTGGCCAATCTCTCCATAGAGGCTCTTCGTTTCCTGTAGCAGGTTGGCCTCGTTGGTACGTAGCTGTAGTACCTCTGTTTCCAGTGACTTGATGTATATTTCTTTGCGCTCACGGTGTGTCCTGTAGTTGGTCAGATTTCCGCTCTGTATGGCACCACCAGACTAAACCCTGAAGTAAGCTCTATTGCGGGAACCACGATCCACGTGAAGTCTCAGGGGTAAGGGATGCAGAACGATGTCAGTTGGGGACATACCGTTGGGCTTTCCGAACTTGCTCTCTCCGCTTCGACGAAACGGCTTGCTTGTCACTTGATGAAGGTCCTTGCTCATCTCCTAGAATGTTCTCAGTACGTGTGCCAACCCAGAATGATATGCATATTCCCCAATCACACGGGAGTTAGATAATCAGGTCAAACACCGACGATATATTGAAATAAAACGAGTCCAATGGCTAAGAGTTGAACCATATCTTCAGTAGCCACATTGTGAACCCTCAACTCTGTCTACGAAAGTAAGAGGCGCGCGTACCTTTCGATGGCCGGAACGAGCGGAATGAAAACTTCTTCATTTTGAATCAATGCTGCGAGGTATCAATTTTATCAATTCAATCAATTCGAGAGCAAAAAGGAGCCAAGTCTTTTATTATGCTGTGGTATGTATCAACGAAAGGAAGTGTGGCTGCTTACGTCTCAGAAGGAGCTGGATATGGAAAGGCTTAGGTAAGCCTGAGGATGCACGGTGTGAGCTGCGGACTTCACCGAAAGATCGCCAGTCGTAAACTTAATCCCAATAGAATTACTGTAAGAAGCGAGGTAGCTGTTGAATCTCTTATTACTGTCGGAAAAGCTTGGGTTTTTACATGAGCGCTGCATATGTACCATTTTGGTGATTGTGGCTGGGCAAGCAACCTGGGGGTTATCATGTCCCAATGTTTACCCAAAACATCGAGTAGCTTAGTTTGAACACGAACAAATCACATTCACGCTTCCACATTAGTTTGATTATATTCATCTCATTGGACTCATATGCTACGGACTCTGTCGACCTCCATCCGCCAAGTCTAGTAAAGGACTGCGAACTCCCCCATCTCAGGTCCCAGATACGCACTCTCTAGATTATACACAGCTACACAAACAACACTGCCCCTCTCGTGCTCTCCGCCAAAGCAAGCATCGGTGCTAATCGAAAGAGGCTCCCCACCAAACCACTCCACTGACGCTGTCGCATCTCAATTTTCCCTCCCTCTCCGCAAATGCATGCGCAGCCATCTATTGAAAGCAATTTATCTCATCTCGTCTCGTCTCGTCTCCGTTTCTCTCTCACTAATCGCGCGCTCCACCAAACGCTCCATTCATGCACTCCATTCTGGCCGGCCCTCAATAAATAAATAAACAGCAAGACGCAGATGCAACCCGCACTTAACGCCCCCGTTTTCTGAAAAACGCGCAATACAAAAAATAGCAAAATAACGAAGAAAGCAAGGATAGCGACGCGGGGAAATGGACAGGACGTGGCCAGGCATCCCGAAGGCCCGCCGTTTCTTTCTTTTGGTGTATAAGTTTTATGGTACAAAGCAGATCAAGAATCGCAAATTGCCGTTCAGTCTTGCTTAGGTGAGGTAGGAGATCTATGGTTTGTTAGTTTATATTCTCATTTCGTGCGGCTAGGAATGGCAACTTACGTAGGACTATACTGCGGGCTGGTCGGCGAGAAGGCCGCTGGACTAGTCGGGCTGTACCTCGGGCTTGTCGGGCTCCAGGTTGGGCTCGTAGGGCTGTACACCGGGCTCGTCGGGCTAGTCTGGTTGGGGCTCATAGGGCTGGTCTTGCTCTTGCCGCCACCGAAAACAGGCGACGTAGGAGAGTAAAGAGGACTAGCCGGTGAGAATTGCGGCGACGAGGGGCTGTAGCTGGGCGAGGTAGGAGAGAATGATGGCGAAGTTGGAGAGTAGTGCTGCATACCCGATGGCGAAGTTGGGCTGTACATCGGGGATGTGGGAGTGAACGCAGGACTCTGGGGCGAGAATGATGGAGATGTTGGCGCGAACCCGGGAGAGGTCATGCCCATGGCTGGAGAGGTAGGCGAGTATCCACGTGGGGAAGTAGGGCTGAACCCAGGAGAGCTGACGCCGAACGGCGAGGTTGGAGAGTAGCCGCCTGGGCTGCGCGCGCCGCTGTATGGAGAAGCTGCGCCATAGCCTGGAGTAATACCACCGTACTCTGTAAGACCGCCAAAGCCGCTTGGGCTCTCGCTCCCACCGCTGCTGATTGGAGAGAATCCAGCAGCGTAATCTGGGGTTCCGATGTACCCGGTGTCTGCCATTGGGGAGTCGCTGCCATACGGAGTGGCCGCGCCCTCGTAACCGCCCTTGACGGGAAGGCCAGACATGAGACCCATTCTGCCGTTGTCGGAGACGACAGTCTCGAGCATCTTGGGGTCAAGCATGAGCTCCATCTCACCAGTACCAAGAGGAGCAAGCTGGCCAAGAATAACATTCTCGGAAACACCACGGCAATCATCGAGCTCACCAACGGCGGCGGCCTCGAGAAGAATTTCCACAGTCTCTTCGAAGGAACATCTCATAAGAGCACCAGTATCCGCACGGTTGATACCGTGGCGAGTAATGGCCATGAGGTGACCGCGGGAGGTCATAACATCAACAAGGAGAGCCAAGTGGCGATGGTTGACGTACGAACCATCGAAGGCCAGCACCTGGGTCAATTCACGCATCAAAGCGGAACGGACAGCCTCAATACCGAAGACTTCCAGAATCTGGACGAAGTGATTCGAGTACGTGCGGGTAGTGTCAACACCGGGCACAGCCAAAACGGCACCGAGTGCAGTTCCACTGGTATCGAGATACCATTCCTCGCACCTCACATCATCTTTGCTGGCAATTAAAGCTCCATCCTCGGTCTCAATGAGCTTGATTTCCTTGTTCAAGAAAGCTCGGTCGATGCCAGGGACACCACGAAGGGTGAGGCTGTCAAGAACGTGGTTCTCAAGCTTCTTCAAGCTAACATCCTGCTCGGAGTTGTCACTGTCCTCGTACTTGCCCTCCATGCGAGTGATCATGCGGCAACGAATGACGAGCTCCTCAGCGTTGTTATCGGAGAAGATCACATTGAGATCCTTGGGATACTCCTCCTTGATCCTGACGGCAACATCGTCAACGTTGAGACCCTTATCAAGCATCTTCTGGCGATCCAAAATAATACGCAGGAGCCATCTCGACAGGCCGTCGTGGGACTCGGAGTTCTCGTCAGGAACCATGTAATGCGAGTCCACCATATCCTGATCTTGCTCAATAGTTGTGTTCTCTGGGTCGGGATCATAGTAGATCTCCGTCGCCGCAGTGACAGAGCGCAGGTTGGTATGCTCGACCGCACTACGAAGAAGCTTGGCGGTTTCCATGCTGCGGCGACCTCCCTCCTGGTACACAACCATGGATGGGGTCTTGATGTTGGTCGCGATATTCAGAATCTCCTTCAGACGCGGCACACCGAGAGTGACGTTCTTGGACGACACACCAGCGAAATGGAAAGTGTTGAGCGTCATCTGCGTAGCAGGCTCACCAATAGACTGGGCCGCAAGAATACCAACCATCTCGCCAGGGTTGACCAGAGCGCGCGTAAAGCGCGACTCCAACTCGCCGATGGCCTTATCGAATGCAAGCTTGCTGAGCTTCTGGTGGATAGCCACACGCTTGAAGGCCAGGCGCTGGCGGAGCTGAGCCTTGATGAGGAGCGTCGCGTTCTTCTGGGCTTCAGTCGACAGGCTGTCCTCTCCACGAACAATCATCATCTTGTCAAGCAAGCCACGGACAGATTCAATCACGTGCTTGGGGTGAAGGTCGCTGCGTTGCGAGTCGTCAAGCTTGAAGAGGCGCTTGGCGCTGTCGAGAATGCGAACAACGTTCAGCGGCAGCTGCATCGACTCGTCATCCTTCTTCTTGAAGTTGACCTCACGAAGCATCTTTCGGTCGATCTTGAGCTGCTCCCACTCAGCATCGAGAAGATGCTGCACCTTGACATCGCTCATGAGTTCGCTAGCGTGCTCAAGCATGTCCGCAGGAAGCGGGTTGGCCTGGTCCATAACGTCGAGGCGGTATCTCTCCTCGAAAGCGGTTTCGGACATGTTGATCGAGTCAACCCTCTGCTTCTCGATGTAGACGGCATCCAGACCATCCTCTCCGTAGATAAACTGGACGATATCGCCCAAGGAGTTTCTGACAGTACCATCGTACTTGACCATGACATCTTCCAGAGCCTTGACGAGACGACGCTGGATGTAACCAGTTTCGGCAGTCTTAACGGCGGTATCAATAAGACCCTCACGACCAGCCATGGCGTGGAAGAAGAATTCCGATGGTGTAAGGCCTCTCAGGTACGAGTTCTCAACAAAGCCACGAGACTCGGGAGAGTAATCATCCTTTGTGAAATGCGGCAGGGTGCGGTACTTGAACCCGAAGGGAATACGCTTACCCTCCACAGACTGCTGTCCGACAAGCGCAGTCATCTGGGAGATATTGATAGTGGAACCCTTGGATCCAGATCGGGCCATGATAACTGCGTTGTTGATGTCCTTAAGAGACTTCTCGGTACGTGTACCAGCCTTATCACGAGCTGTGTTGAGCGCTTTCGAGACGAGCGACTCGAAAGTCTCACGAACGTTCATACCAGGAAGGGACTCGAGCTTGTTCGTAGTGGCCTGGAGAACCAAGCCATCAACAATATCCTTCTGCTCCTTGACAGCACCCTCGATCTTGTCAATGGTCGCCTTATCTGGGATTGTGTCTCCAATACCAATGCTGAAGCCGTTGTGGTACAGCCAGTAGTTGACCACTGTCTGGCAGCCCGTGAAGAAGTTGCGAGCCTCGAGCCATCCGAGCTCATTGAAGATAATGTGGACAATACCACCACTGGTAGCTCCAACGACTTTCTTCGTGACCAGCCCAAACAACAGCTCTCCCTCAGAGATAAGAAGACCGTCATCCTTGAGAGGAGCATCCTCGCGGGATTCGTTCGCAGTGTGCAGGTTAACCTCTTTGGGGATGATCATGCTGATCAGCTGCTTTCCAGTCCATCTTGGGCGAGGCTTGAAGATTGCCGGCTGGGGGATAACTCCATCCCAGCTTGGAACCCACAAGAGAACGTTCATCATTTGCTCCTTGGTCAAGAAGACATCGCGACGGGTGAGCTTGTAAACACCAGCCAAGGTATCCTGGACAATACCCATGAGGGGTCCGTTTCGCTGTGGGGACACAATATTCAGTGGCACCATGCAGAGTTGGTTGACCTCCGCACGCGTCTCTTCGGTCTGGGGAACGTGCAAGTTCATTTCGTCACCATCGAAATCGGCGTTGTAAGGCGATGTAACAGACAAATTAAGACGGAAAGTCGAGTAAGGCATAACGCGGACTCTGTGTCCCATCATGGACTCCTTGTGCAGCGAGGGCTGACGGTTGAAAATAATGAAATCGCCATCAACAATGTGTCTCTCGACCTTGTTGCCATACTCCAAAGATATAGCACCCGCGCGCTTGTGATGGCGCAGATCGATACGGCTGCCATCGTTGCGGATGATGTACTTGGCACCAGGGTGATCGTTGGGACCGTTCTGGACAAGCTGGTGCAATTTGCCAATGTTGTAGGGCGTAACCGTCTCAGGGTACGTCAGGATTCTGGCGATACTGCGGGGAACTCCGACCTCGTCGAGCTCCAGGTTAGGGTCACCCGTAATGACAGTACGGGCCGAGAAATCAACACGCTTTCCCATCAAGTTAGAACGGAGACGACCCTCCTTTCCCTTTAGACGGGCACGAATGGACTTGACTGGGCGTCCAGACTTTTGCAGCGATTGTGGCTGGCCAGCAATATCGTTATCCATGTATGTAGCAACGTGGTATTGAAGGAGAGACTCGAACTCCAATGCAACGTGAGCAGGGGAGCCCTCGGATTGAGCTTGGCGAACATTTCCGTTTGCACGGATAATCTCTGCCAGTTTGTATGTCAGATCGTCCTCTCCACGCATTCCCTGGCCTGTGCCGTCCATGGAAATACTAGGCCTAACAGGTGGTGGTGGAACGGGAAGCACTGTGATAACCATCCATTCTGGTCTCGCGTAGTCGCTGTTGAGACCAAGGTCGTAGATGTCTTCTGTGGAGATGTTTCGGAATACCTGCAACGCCATTTCTGGTGTAATCAGCTTCTTCTCGGGTTGTCCATTCTCGTTGTCCTCGTCCTTTGGAACCTTCCACGTTCCCCACAGCTGCAACGCAGTCTGTCGGACTTCGGGCTGTGTGTTTCCGCAGCCACCGTGGCTGGGCCTCTTCGAAGCTGCCTTGGGATCCGCAGCAAACTCGTCGTCATCGACCGAAATATCGGCATCGCAAATCATCTTCGGCTTGCACAGTCGCCATATGGCTTCGAACCTGCGCTTGGGATCGCGCATCGAGACGGCAGCTTTGAACTGTGGGTTACTCTGGGAGAAAAAACACTAATGTCAGCACGCAGTTACAAGAAGATGCCATCCCGTGCGGGATAACTAACTCTGTCAAGTAAAATCTTGCCACAGTTGTGGCAGGCGATCTCGAGGAGCTTCTTGATCTTCTTCAGGAAACCGGGGTGGTAGACGGGCTTCGCCAACTCGATGTGTCCGAAATGGCCAGGGCACTCCGCCATGCCTCCATCACAAGTGGCACACTTGAAGCCTCTGTCGATGGATCCGAGGCGGGGGTCGTTCAGTCCTTGGTCGCGTGGCTTCATCTTGCCTTCGTCCATCGTCTCGGGGTACAGAATGTGAGCCACGCTCATATTCTTGATCTCCTCCGGCGACAACAGGCCAAACTGTATCTCCTGGATCGTGCGCAACGGCGCATCCGAGTGCGCAAAGTGTAGGTTCGCCATGATGAAGTATTTGTCGCGTTGTTGACGAAAATCCAAGTGGCAATCTGATCTGCAGATGAGGTCGACGTTGATGAAATCGAGGCGAGTCGCGATCTCCGCTCCGTGTGAGCGAGTGCAAACTGTCTATCGAACCTCTCGGGAGTGAAATCTGAACGCGCTCGATGCGCAGACGGCGCAGTCGCGATGGTCGCGAGCGGCAACCCAGGCCGAGGGCCTCTTGAGTCCGCCTCGTCGTTTAGGTAGCCGTGATCTCGGGGGGGTTGGGCGCGCCGCGGTTTTCGTGGGAGATGAGTATGGAAGCCTTCTTCCTTCGAAGGAGGTTCAGCGATTAGGAATGCACGGTGACGAGCGCGCGATTCCCTGATGGTGATGCGGGTTGCGTTGGTGTTGATGGTGATCTTGGTCGCCAGGAGGTGGTCTCGATGGAAAAAGGCGACAGGCGAAGAGTTGAGGCTGACAACATACACTAAGCCTAATTGAGCACCGGCGTCGAATTCTTGGCGTTGCTTCAGAGTCAACACTGGCAAAGCGACGAGGGCCAATCAAATATCGACCAACGTTTTAAATTGTAGGGGACACGAATATGAGACTTTGTCCTGCGTGAAATTCGCTGTCAATGCAGAATAAAGTTTATGATAATATCAGTGAGGCTTGTTTTGATGGTGGTTTTGTGGGTGATTATTTCAGGTCGTCTAATAAAGGGTTCGTATAAAAAGAAGTAAGCAACAATGCGAAGTGATCCACAGAACATTCCTCAGATGTATAGACCTCACTGAATGATATTAAAATATCTCATTTAAATAACTGCAGTTTCTCAATTCTGAATGCTCCTGCATCAAACGTAATTATCCAGAGCTTCCGCCAACAAATAAACAAATAAACAAACGAATAACTCAATTGCTCTCTGTTAATATTATAGACACTATTATAACAAACCCTAATAAATTTATTCTCACTTTATAATACACTCGTATAGATCTAACGTAGAACTACTAGGCAGTTTAGTACAAATCCCTCCCATGTGCACCTGCCTCAAACACTATTGCCACAGAAATTATCATATAAGCACCCCCTTTAACAACGACTAAGCGCATCCCACGCCTAGTACCCATCGCCGCGGCGACTATCATATAAACAACGACAACTAAGCATCACATATCACAGCGCCCTAGATTAGGGCGTCACATCGCCCACAGACGATTTCAAAATAAATAAATAACTGTAAACACAGAGTGAATTCATCATCGCTGCCTAGGTTACGTGACGTGACGTGAGGCCGACAGCACCTTCGCCCCTGAGAATTTGGTACTATATCTCAAATCTCAAATCTCATATTTCACGAATTGGAAAACAAAAGTAATGTGCAGAACTGTATATTCACCGCAGCTACCACATCTCTGTTCCTACTTGACACCTAAACCCAACCCCCCTAACCCAGGGCCAGATCAGATTGGATACAGAAAACGCTCGTAGCAAAAAAAAACCCCCAGCATATCAACAACCACTCAAACCATCCTGTCCAGTCCAGTCCATCTACAACAGTTCCTCCCGTAGAAAAGAAAAAACAAAAACCACAAAAACACCGTGAAAATAATCCCCCATACCCCATCCTGCAGTCCCTGTTCCCCTGCCCAAGCGCCGTAATGCCGAAAGAAGAACCCGCCCGTGAAGATGCCGCCGAGTGAGTTAAAAACGCCTGAGAACCTTTTTCTCTGTCCGGGATGTAATGCCGTTGAATGCTGATGCAGATGATGAAGTCGTCGAAGTGAGAAAATGAGAATCGTGATAGTCGTGAAGGTGAAGAAGCCTTGTGAGGTTTGCTGTCTTTGCGAGAGGCGGAAGAAGAGGTGTGTTATGTGCGTGGAGAAGTGGAAACCGAGGTGGATGAACTGGATGGACTGGATGGCAACGATTGAGGAAATGCTGGTTCTGGAGTCTGAAAAACAAAAGCAAATGTCGTTGATCTCCCAGTGAAGAAGCATATTGAAGTAAATCAAAGTTGTCGAACAGGTCGTGTAAAGTCCTCAATCCGAGTCCGGAGTGAATTGGTCCACCCTCCTTGCCATTGCCATCCATCATCGTCCAGAAGAATCGCCATCATGAAAGCCTCAGATTGAAGAAAGACAGACATGTGACATCCTTAAAACTTCTTGCTGATCTTCAAGAGTCTGGTGCGAAACCAGATCATGAACACCACCCAGGCATTCTGGGCCTTGTGCTTGGCGACATACGCCTTCTTGGAGGTGGAGACACGCTTAGTCTTCTTCTTGCGGCGGGCGCGGCTGTTCTCTTCGTAGCTGGCCGCAGCCAGGAAGTCTTCCATGGTCATCGGGGCCTCGATGAACTCAGTGGCAATGTCGCTGTATTTTTCGTTGGCGTTGGCCTCACTCACCGACTTGCGAGCGAGGGCCTCAGCTTTCAAAGCCTCCTTGAGATTCTTTTTCTCAAGCGCCTTAACGTGAGCGCGAGCGGCCTTCTCCTCCTTAATAGCCTCCTTCTCGTCGAAGCGACGACGAGCCTCGTGGAGGACTTCAAGCTCATTGAGTTGCCTTTTCTTCTCAAAGATGCCGCCCTCGGCACGCAAGTTACGAAGACGTTCCATACTTTCGCGACTGCTGGAAGGCGAAGTAGTGTCGTCAGATTCAAGATTTGATTCCGGAGTAGTTGTAGTAGTAGAAGTCGAGGCGTCTGCGTTCAGGAGAGGAAGAGTAGTAGAGTCTCGTGGCAGAGTGGTGGAAAGGGACTCGGTGTTGATGGTAAGTGATAAACTCTCGCCTGGTTTGGCGTCAAGTACCGTCACCTCCTGTAAAGGAGCTCCCCCGTTAAGCGTTCCCCCAACACCATAATTCGACAACGTACTCCCCGCCCTCGCACCACCCCCCCTCTCCTCCTCTGCAAAGGACACCCGACTCCTCTCCATCTCACTCCCAAAGCTCCCCTGATAACTCGCCGCCCCGGCCCCCGGCGGCGTATACGGCCTCGGCGTCTGCTGCCACGGATGCTGAAACCCCCCATTCCCATTCCTACTATAGCTCCCCGACGTCCTCGTCGAAAACTGGCTCGTCCCACTCACACTCCTCTGATGATACGGCCTCCTCCCTCCCCTCGCCGCGCTCGAATTCCACGTCAAATCCGCCAAGCTATGCGACGCCGAGCCGCCGCCGCCGCCAGCATCATAGCTGCTCCTGCTCGCCGCATAGTACACTCCCCCCTGGTCCGCCCCCGTCCGATCAAGATCAAGACTCCCCTTCCCGAGGCTCTTCTCGCGCGGCCGCCCCAGCTTCCGAATCACTCTATTCGGCCTCCCCGCCGTCTTCGCAGCAAGCGCGTCCATGCTGAGGGCGGGCAACTTGGAGCCCGGCGCTGCTGCTGACGCCGGACTCCGCGCCCCATCCGCCGCGAGCGAGAAGCTCATCATGCCGGTTTGGCGCCGCTGGGTGGGGTTTGCTCGTTGCGCTAGCTCGCTCACTCGCTCTATGGTATGGTAGCCGGGCGTGCCGGGCGTGCCGTCTCTCGCAGTTTATCGCGGCCTCACGACGTCACATCAGAGTGGGCAAAAAGAGATTCGCGAGGACAGGACAGTTGGCGCGGGGTCTGTCGGGGGCATCTGTAACGGAACACCCGGGAGAGGCATAGATGGGTGATGGCAACTCAATTTTACTCGGGTGTTGTGGGAGCAGGAATTAAGGGACGCTTCGCTACCAGCGAGCAGCAGCAAGTTGTAAGAACGAAGGATCGTACGACTTGCGTAGTCATTGGGGCAGTGGTGTTATCCTGCCACTATCTCAGCGTCATCCATTTCCATTCCCATTGTGGTTGGTGGTCGGCGGTCGAGTTAGCCCATTCAGCCCGAGGCTGAGTGCGGCTCCCTTCTAGGCTGCATGCAGCTAGACTGACAGGACCTTGGTGGCTATGGAGAAGCTCGGCCAGACTTTGGGATTATTCTGGACCAACGGAGGAGGAGTACGGGGGACTATTTTGTGCATTGTGGCGTTCTCTGCCTCGCCGGAGCTTGCGCATGCTTACATACATGCTGGGCTTAGGCGTTGGATTGTTTGGAGTGATGGAAGGGAGGGGAGGGATGTTGTGTACAGATAAGAGAGGAAGAGATTGGTTGCATTCATTATTCCCATTCCCCATTTTACATGTCCGGTTCGCGTGGCTAATTCATTTTTAGGCGGCAATCGTGGATGTATATATATTGATTGATTGCACCATACGAGGGCGGGCTGGTGGTCGTGCGGAGTACGGGGAGGGGCGAATTATGTTCTACTTTCGGGGTGTTTGTGTGTGTGTGTTTGAGTGTGAGTGGGGATATATATAGCCCACGATGACAGTCCCGTCCCAGGCTATCGAACGACACGACCCTGGATTTCCCATCCCCTCTAAATCGATATATCGATTCCAACGTCCGCACTATCGTCTGCACCAAGCAAGTTCTAAATGCTGACTGTGAAAAGCAAGAATCCCAATAATCCCATAACCGGATAACGCGCCTGCCTGCCTGCCTGCCTCTTACCTGCTGACAGCAGTGTAACAACAAACGGGTTGCAAATAACTTGATTTTTGTGGAAATTCTGGGGATTGTTTTTTTGGGCGGGAGAGCGAGTGGATTAAATAGGCAGGCCCCCTCCTTGGGTGATGCGATTGGATTGGAGAAAGTTGGACGTTAGGGGCGGCGCGGCCGTTCAGATGAGGAGAAGCAGGGCGGATAGCGGGCAAGGACGGGATAAGCAGGGTTTTGTGTAGGGGGATGGGGGAGTGGTGTGGACCACTCGGCGAAAGGAAGGCGTGGAAAGCGAAGGCGAAGGCAAAGGTAGGTACTCTATACACTCGTACGGCGTAGAGCGGGTGGTATGAGTGGACAGACAGAACACATTTCCGACGAGACCGAGAGATAGCCAAGCGAACAAGAGACACGAGAAGCAAAGCATGAGCGAAACAAGACCGATGTTCCTCTTCTCCAATACTGCACCGTACTACAAAACTCGTTAATTAGCAGCGCCTTAGTCCTCCACGACCACTTCCCCATACAGCGCCCTGCAGGAGTACGGTCCGGACCTCGGACGGATATGGAGAAACAAGTGAGTGAGTGTGAGGGGCGCTGAACGGGCGTCGATAGGGCGTGGAGAATTGCAGAGAGAGCGTGAGCGTGAGCGTGAACGTGAGCGCGAACGTGAGAATGGAAAAAAACGGGGCTTAGAGCAGGGAGGAGGGGGCGGGGATGGGAAGGGAAGGGGGGGGGTGTGGGTTGATCCGCTAGTGGCGCTTGTAAGCGCACGCAAGAGAGATTAGGAGGGGCGGCCGTTAATCTAAAGGGAGTTAAATAGCACTTATGAGCCAATGTCGTGCAGGAGCTGCGAATTCCTTGGCTGCTTCTTACTGTTATGTACAGTAGTGTAGTGGTAGTGTAGGAATACAAATGGAGTACTTTACTCTTACTTTACTTAACAAAGTAGCGAGGAGGAGAGGAAGTTACGCGTGTGACTGTATATGTGTTAGAATCGCAAGATAGCATCGCGGTTTAGTTGGCGGAGAGACTCGCCGGCTTACTATAGACGATTCTACTTTTATAGAGTTCTGCAGTAGTTAGACACACACGAAGCGCTGTAGGCTGTGGTTTTAATCAAGAAACGATCAAATCGGAGATCGATTCAACCACCACTGATCACTGATCGACCCGCAGAGCCAGTGGCCCTGGACCGACCGTCTCGCCGAGACAAGACACACAGACACGCGGCACACCAAGCTCTCCAAACCCTCGACGACACTAGGAGGACTGCAGCTGGCTAACTGCATCCCTCTGTCCTGCCTCCACTGTACCGCCGTAACTCCAGTGCCGTGCAGTGTAGAATCTCCAACAGCGAAACCCCTCGAACCCACTAAACCCACACACACACAACCCGCAGCAAGCAGAGGGAGTTCATAGCATCCGAGACACTCCAACCACACGACCACCCGCCTCCCCCAACCGCAGCTGCCAACATCCCACCAACATCCAGCAAGAAAACAACCGCCGACGGCCGAGACATGAACCGCCCCGTTGGTCCCCTACAGTCCATCCGGCACGACGTTCCATGACACGACAGATGCTGTATACCTCCCACGATCACGCACCTCATCCCGCCCCTGTGTTCCTCCTGCACACGGCTTGTCATGCCCGGCATTAGCTTCTGGTCATCCCTCGATCCCTCTGGGTCCCATCCCTCCACATCGCTCGCTCGTCACTAGATCTCGGCGCGTGTAGTGGTCCAGAGCTCCAGCTGCCACTGCCACTCCGTAGCACCGAGCTACTCGGTGGCGGCGGGGGGGGGGATCACATTACCTAGAGGACCAGCCACCTTGTCATGGCGAGTAAGAGGAGCTAGGTGACGGCGATTAGCGGCGAGTGAGTGGTGAGGATCGCCGGGGAGTTGACTAACTGACTGAACTGGGTGATGGAGTAGATTGGATGTACGCTATAGTACTGGTCCTAATGGACGCGCTCTCGATGTGCTAAGATGTTGCTATAGTACGAGCTACGGTAGCTCGCTGGACGTGCTCGATGTGCTACTAGCCTATAGCAGATCCATTCTGCGCAAAGAGCGCAAAGAGCGCGTACCTATACCCGTGCTAGTACCTGTAATACAGCAGCGGCAGCAGCAAACCCAGCCATCCATCGGCGTCGGCGAACCCCATGATGTTTTAGCTGACTGTGCAAGTTTGTAGCAAGATTTTTAGCACCTCTACCAAGGCGTTTAGTTACATGCATCATCATCCATTGCTTCATCTCAATTGTCCAACGTAACCGCTAACATCTTACTACTGTACGATATCATAGATACGGTTTAGTTTACTTTACTTACTCTACTCACCATACTATAACAGCACTATCCCCAACTCCGCCATATCTCTCTCTAACTCGCCCACTAGCCACCTCAAACTCCACCATTCCCCGGCCCTCCCTCCTACTAGCACCCCTTTCAGATGTTTTGTATGTACCACCCATGTATCCTCGGCTGCATCATCTCGCCTCCTACGCTGCAGAATCGGTACTCCGAGGCTACTTAGCGACCTTTCTCTTGTCTTCTTTTTCCCGATCCCCTCATCGCCAATCGCTCCATCGCCAATCCCCGAGACAGCCGCCGTCCGTAGTTTGTACCCGTCCCCTTCCCTCTCCCCTCGAGTTCGCTCCATGATATTCCGTGGCGCACTCGACTCCCCATTCTGAATTGTACTGTGTATTGTACTGTGTATTGTACTGTCCTTGTACTGGACCATACGACCTACACGAGGCCGTAGGGATGTTTGAGCAGACGACGGCGGACGGAGGTGCCAGGTGAGACATCTGCATCCTCCTGTTGCGAGCGCTGGGTCAATCAATATGGCACTTCTAGAAACACGCAGTAACCGCGCATCTAACACCGTATTAACTCGTCTCAGTCGCATCACCCGCCTCTCTATATGTCTTACTATATTTGTGTTATGCACATCCCGTTACAGCACAGGACGCCTGTAACTACTGTATGTAGCAGTTGGATTAATAGCCAGCCAGCCCCGTTGCATACAAGAAAAGACCCGCGGCTTGGCCTTGCCTTCCCTGGCTCGTCCTTGCCCGCCGACGCCGCGCCGTATAAATCCGTGCTGTATCCGTAGCTGTACTACTGTAGTGCAGTACTGTACTTGAAGAGTACAACAGCAGCAGCAGTAGCACATGCATATCGCATGTGTTGTGTGCATATCGCACCACACCACACCACATATCTCCACACACACGCACACCCACGACACACACTCTCTTAACACCTCAACCGGCCATCGTTCTACTACGTACAGTACAGTAGAAAACTCCCTCTTCCTTGTCCTTGCTCACTCACTTATATCCTTGCCACAGTAGAGTACACCCGGCCTCCCTTGTAAAGATGTCTCTAATGTCTCTAATATCCCTAGCACCCCCAGCATCCCTACAGTAATGTCGCTTTTATCCTTCCCCCAGTCTAGCGCCTACCCCATCCGGCTGCTGCTCATAGCCATGTTATGTTCATGGCCTGGTCTTGCCATCTGGATTGGACTGGACTATGGCTGGCTAGAAGACTATGCTCTGGCTATCGTTGGCTATGTTGGCTTACTATGGGGGTGTTGGAGAAGCTTATCCCGCTTCTCGACATACAGACATTACTAGTAAGTAACCTCAAATTACTCAATCCCCAACCCTCACCCGCCAATCCATCAGCCGCTCGCTCTATTTATGTGGCGTTTTTGCCGTTGTTGGCGCGTCGTCGTGGTGGCTGTTTCGATTTTCGTGTTATCTGTGGGTTTTTTTTCGAACCACCCCTCCACCTCCCACCTCCACCTGCTTGTGATCCTCTCACGGCTCTTCAATCCTGCCCCATCCACCCCCCTCCCTCCACCCTTCGACGCGCCCACCACCACCACTTATCCCTACTATCCCTAATATCCACTATCTTGCTGCATCTTCTTCATATCCACTCCTAAACTTCCGTCAACGTCGTACTACAGTCGTGCAGTATCGTCTCGTCTCGTCTCGTCTCCCATCCGTCCCACTTACATACATACATCCCACTCTCACTCACAC
>LNAR01000524.1:7745-23285 GCA_001630585.1 Pseudogymnoascus sp. BL549 | reverse complement strand
GCAATTTATTATTCGAATTTGGTGATTTTCACTATTGTTTTCTTTGGGTTTACAAACTCTGCTCCAGTTTTAATAGTTGAAATTTTAGACAAAGATACCCTGCTCAAGGTATTGGTCCCAAATCGTAGCATCTTAAGAGTATGAACACCGAATTACAAGTAGAGTCTCTATAAAACTCAGATAAATAAATATAATAGTCCACTTTGTTAATTTTAAAAAGGCATCATTGTTTGTTCAAGAACCAGAGATGACTCTGATCATCAATGATGTAGACCCTCCCTGTCAACTCTACCCGGCACTAAAGAAACCTTAAATTTTCTGAGCATTTTCCCTCCAGAAACTTTTCCGATAAGCTCCAAAAGTCAACAACACAACCAAAACCACAACCAAACCAACAAACATAATGGCAAAACGCAAGCGGATCCAAAACCTTACCGCTGCGGCGGCACCGGTAGATGAGCCAATATCGGCACCCAAGAAAACGAAAACCGTCAATGCTCCAAAGCAAGCCAAAGCCTCGAAAGCAGGCGCCAAATCATCCGCTGCAGGACGCAACGTCACAATCCAAATCATCACCGGCTCCTACGACCGCATCCTCCATGGGATCACTGCGACTCTCCCTCCTACCGAGCCAGCCACATTCTCCGACACGTTCCTCTTCACAGCACACACCTCCGCCATCCGCGCACTCGCCCTCTCTCCACCCTCAGCCCCAACCCCCAACCAGCCGCAAAAGATCCTCCTCGCAACCGGTTCCACCGATTCCCGTATAAACCTCTACCACATCTCCGCCCACCCGCCGCGCAAACACACCGTCCCCGCTCTGCCCGGCCTCAGCTCCCGCGCCGTCGTCGAGAACCCTGCCAACCGCGAGCTGGGCTCTCTGATGCACCATGCTGCTGCTGTTACAGGGCTGCACTTTCCTACTCGCGGAAAGCTGCTCAGTGGAGCTGAGGATTGCACCATGGCTGTTACACGTACTAGGGATTGGAGTCTGCTCTCGTCGATTAAGGCTCCAGTGCCGAAAGCGCAGGGCAGGCCGAGTGGAGATACTGCACCGGTGGGAGGAGCGCCGTCGGGTGTCAATGCGTTCGCTGTGCATCCTAGTCTGAAGCTGATGCTGAGCGTGGGACGTGGTGAGCGCTGCATGAGACTGTGGAACTTGGTGACGGGAAAGAAGGCTGGTGTGCTGAATTTCTCTCGTGGCATGCTTGGAGAGGTGCACGAGGGGAGGTTTGGAAGTGGAGAGGGACGCCGTGTGGCATGGGGAAATACGGTTGGAGGAGGGGAGGAGTTTGCAGTTGCGTTTGAATGGGGTGTGTTGGTGTTTGGAATGGACTGTAAGGTCAGGTGCAAGGTGCTGCCTGATAGGCGAACCAAGATTCACGAGCTGCGCTATGTGAAGCGTAATGCGGACGGAGATGAGATGGTGTTGGCACTTAGCACTGAGGATGGCCGGATCATCTTCTTCTCGACTGATCCAGAAGATTTGGTTGCACCCGCAGCCAAGGAGGGAGATGACGCCTTACCGGCGGCGAAGATTCTTGCAAAGCTGGGCGGGAAAGATGCGGGCGTCACGAACAGGATTAAGGACTTTGCGGTCCTTCCGCTTGAGGAGTCTGGATCGGTGATCATCGTGACAGGATCCTCAGATGGAGCTGTTAAGCTGTGGAGGCTGCAGATGGCAGATGTGATCGGTGCTGGTGGTAAACTGGTGGGCGAGATGGTGGGAGAACTCGAGACAGCGAATCGCGTTACGTGCCTTGTTGCGTTTGTGATGGTGGATCTACCAGAGGGAGCGAGCGACGACGTGCTGGAGGAGGATGATGATGAAGAGGAGAAGGAGGAGAGTAGCGACGAGGAGTAGTGTGGAGGATACCCGACCTATCCAGGCGGAGAGATAGCTGTTTATATAACCTGTGGTCATGGCTTGTGAATTGCCCATGAGGCACACTTGAAGCATATAATAGAACAGTCTTTTCATGATATTTTATTCATAATCTGATGGCAGAACGATGTACCCCACGCTATCAATAGCATCTATTACAACAAAAATACGAGTAACCATGAACCGGGTTTCCAGACAAACTGATAGCGACGATATTCAGTTCATCCCCGGCAATTCAGGGCAATTTCCTTGTTTCCCATTCCTTCCTGTACGCCATGCATAGCTCCCTACAAATTCAAAGTCATCACAAACTCTTCTTCTTCTTCATCCGCTCCACCCCTCAAACACTCTGGCAGTCCCGAATCGGGACCAAAGCCCAAATCATCATCATTGATGTCGAACGCCCCCAGAAAGTCCAACTTGCTCTCTTCCTGTCGCTTCGCCCCATATCGGGCGGGCGTCATTGTCTTGTCTGATCCAGCTGACAGATTGCTAAACGAGCGTACTGGCCCCAAAGGTGCTGCAGATGCGGTACCACCGGACAGTTGTGTGGATGCGGAGCGGCCCTTCTTGTAGCCCATGGTGCTGCGCGAAGCGGCGACAGCGGAAGCGTTACGCATCGTTGAAGGCTGGATGGCAGGTGGCGGGTTGGAGCCGCGAAGGAGGAATGGCGCGGGCTTCTTGGTCAAAGGGAGAGGACGAGATGACTTGGTTGAGGTAGTGGTGGGCTTTGGTGCCAATGCGAGGGCAGACGCTGCACGGCGGGATGTCAGCGTTCCTGGGCCCCTGGACAACATTGCGGTAGGCTTTGGAGGAAGCTGGGTAGAGACTGCACGGCGGTCTTCGATGGGCTTCTTGCTTCGAACTTTTGGAAACGTCTCTGGGACATCATGGACAACACAGGGGTCCTCTTCGACAGCTTTGAGAATCTTCTCATCAGTTGCCTTCATTGACCTCGCAAGCTCCTCTTCAAATTCCCTCTCTCTTTTGGATACGCCATTTGCATCCACGGGGTTGTAGTAGCGCGTATGGAAGTCCTTCCTCTGGTTCTCCTTCTTCACGATGCTGAAGTCTAGGTATCCGTTGGGGAAGTCTTCGTTCTCGTAGGGAAGATCCTTGGGCTTCGGTGGGCAGTATTCGACCTCTCGTTCACCCAGTGGATCTGGTTCGTCACCGTGAATTTCCAACTTGACGGTATCGGCGTGGCTAATCTTCTGTCTCAACGGGCGAGTACTTGTCGGCCTGATCTGTGTCTTCTCGGGGCCTTTGTCCATCTCAGGTCCAGCTGGAGTTTGAAACGCCTTCGTCTTTGCATTCGTCGTTTTCATTCCAAGGGGTGCGCGAGTCCGAGGACCTATTTAATGGTTAGCCGTAAGTCCATACTCTCAGAACTTCCGTGTCGTACCCATTGGAGTTATGAAGGCATTTTTGTCAAGACCGGTGCCCTTCTTTCCGCCCGTCACCAGATTCTCATTCCCCTTGCCCTTAGTTTGAAGGACACTCTTCTTTCCAAATCCCGTCGGCGCATTTTCGTCGTGCAGAGGTATCTTGATTGGCGTCTTGGGGTATCGGTTTCCTGGCGTCTTCGGCGGTGCACCTCTGGTGCCTTGATTGAGAGGCTTCGAGGCAGCCAGAGCTTGCTGGCCATGGACCAGATTCTCCTGGTCCCGAGCTGCTAACATTGTGAATGGTTTGCTGCTCAATTGGGAATTGCTTATGGTGTAAATGTCATGACGATGAGACAAATTATGTGCAAGTATAAAGTATCTCGGTAGTTTAATGAGGTGGTTGATCTGAGGTTGTCGTAACCTGAATGGGGACCAGCCAAGGCTTGTTTTCCTTATGTGGGGTTGACCTGGCAACAACGATGTGCGCCCCAAAATTAGTAGGGGCAACCCCTGTTGGCTAATCAGCAGCTCTTTCGGTTGCGATACTCAACCCCCTCATCCAACATCACCACCTGAACCTTACGACTACTACCTTTCCACTCTCAAATTTGAAATTTCATACCTGTTCATCTCTGCTCCAACTCCCCACGAATTTCAAAAAAATCAGCTACCATGGATCGCATCAAGGAAGTGAGTTGCCTACTCCTGTCCGTTTCCTTACCGCCTTGAACCCCGCCATTCCACCATGAGACTACATTTCGTCTTGTCTCACGAGATATGAGCGAAAGCACATCCAACGCAGACCTTGCTACATCGATAATGGGCCATAGCTAATGCGATACACAGAAAATGAACTCCCTCCGCATCGAGGCGGATGAGGCCACTGCGAAGGTTCAGGAGCTCCAGGATAAGGTCAAGTCGCTTGAGCAGGAGAACCTGGCCAAGGAGCAGGAAGTCACATCTCTGCAACACAAGAACGGCTTATTGGAGGCTGAGGTAGAGAAGCTGGAGGCACACAACAAGGAGATCAAGGCTACGGCTGAGGAGAGCTCCCAACACGGCCACCAGAACGAGACATTGCAGCGCCGTCTCCAGCTCCTTGAGGAAGAGGCAGAGGAGGCCGATAAGAACCTGCGCGAGACAAATGACAAGTACGTTGGAGACATCTCAGCCGCTTCGCATCCTATTTTGATGGTGTGGAAGAGTACTGATAAATTATACAGGCTCCGTCAAACGGACGTCAAGGCCGGCCACTTCGAGCGCAAGGTTAAGGCGCTTGAGAACGACAGGGACTCATGGGAGGCGAAATACGAGGAGATGGCCGAGAAGTACGCCAAGGTTACAAAGGAGCTGGAGGACTTCCAGGCCGAGATTGGCCAGATCTAAGTGCCTTCGGCCACAACTTGCCTTCTTGTTTTACGCGCGTCACATTGCGATTTCAGTTTGGGCAGTAATTACCAGGCGGTTCACACCGTTATTCCCCATACCGCTTATGTCTTTCGGACTGTCCGTCATAGAAGTTACTGTTACTGCTGTTTGGGGTGGATGAGCTTCTTCCTGTAATCACAGGCCACTTAAACAGATATCACGTTCCCAAAATCCATGATATTATTCGTGTCGTGACTTTAATCGTCGCCTCTCCTAGCGCTCGCCTGCTTCTTATTCGAAGACTTTTGTTTGGCCCTGCCAATCTTCCGTTCGATCTTACTCTCGTACCTGAACGGTTTCTTCTTCTCCTTCTTCGGCCACACCTTCTTGGGATTTGCCTTTGCCTCCTTCGCCGCCTTGGCTGCCGCCTCCGCCTTCTTCTTTGCCTCTAACTCTAACTTCTCATCTTCTGCCGCTGTATGTAATCCATCTTTTGTAACGCCAACCTCCTCCACAGTAACCGTCGTATACCGATCCTCATCAATGTATTCCTCTTCATGATCGATTGGCTCCACAGGCGCATCTTCTTTTATGCCATCCCACTCTCCATCCTCGCCGGACTCCTCATGATCCAAAAACGGTGACTTTGACTCTGCTAATATCGCATCGACGGCGGCGACGTGCGCTTTCAGCTCTTGTGTTCGTTCTTCTCGTAACTAAGTACGTTAGAAAGTGTCCTCTATGTAAGGCGACAGTGTACTTACCTGCTTCCTTTGCAGAATGCGCTCCTCTTTGGCCTTTTTCTCGTTCTCCGCCTGCGCCCTCTTCATACGCTCCACCTTGCGCTTGTGAAAACCGGTCAGATAGTCTGATCTGGCATCGAAATCGAAACTGATCTCCTCGATTGCTGCAGTTCTCTTTCTTTTCTTCGGTTGCGGTGGTAATATCGACTTTTTCGGCCTCGGCACGATGAAATGCTCTGAAGACATCATGGTTGTATATTGGTGGTTGTTTTATGGATTTATTTTCATGGTCTATCTCGTCTTGTATCTATCCATAATTTCTGGCGATTATTTCTGGGGGACCACCGATAAGCTTTGTTGCGGCCTGAGATATAAGGGCGACACTAGACACCTCCCGACGTATGTGCCTATCATGGGTCTTTGGATGCTTCAACGGAGGTAGAGAAGCTACAAAACACAGCCACCAGAATGCGCTTCTCTACAGCTGGATCGATTGCGGCTTGCATAGCTGCAGCTAGCGCCTTTAAAAACACCTCGCCATTCCTCCTCTTCTCGAACCAGGAGTGCGTATACCTAACACTGTTCTGCCTATCTCCAACTAACCAAACACAGTATCTGGGCTTCTCAAGAAGCAGGCCAGACAGAACGCCTATCCGACCTCAATCAGCTCGACTCGGCAAGCGCGGTCACGACATCCCTTGTTAACAGCTTAGTCTGCCTGCCCGTCGAGACTCTCCTCATCATCGTCCAACCCGATGCCAATGCTGCCGACTACAGCAGCAAGACAGCCGCACCCCACCTGCGCAAAGCACTGAAGACCAGCGCTGATGATGGGCCCGTATACGTCGGTCTCAACGTAGCGGAGGTTGTAGGAGCAGTGGATGTGAATGGTCTGCAAACAGCTGTGGAGTCTTCATGTGGCGCTGGGTTCCAACAAGTTGATGCGTATGGCAAGGACGGTGTTCCAAAGATTGACTTCACTCCCACATCAGACAAGAAGTCGGCACCCGTGGGGATTAGGGTGGACCTACAAGCACTCTCTGACGAACCGGCACAGCGGGTTCGCCAGGTTGCATATCACGGTTTGTGCCCCTTTGCCTGCCCTTTGAAGTGAACTCACTAACATGCGCAGATGTCATTTTGCAAGAGTTAGTGGCCCAGTTTAAGGGACGCAGCTACGCCGTTCTCTTCGCCACGACACCGACGAACTCCAAGGCTCCTGCTTCGGTCGTGCAACACAGTGCATCTGACGTCCCCAACTACGAGTCTGAATTCCAAGAGCCTCTACACGCAGAGATCAAGCGACACACATCGGTTATAATCCGCGCAGAGGATCCCAAGCCAGTGGACAGGAGGCCGCTTTTCGAGAAATACCAATTCTTTACTCCAGGTATGAATCTACAAATTGTCTTTGGGGGACTGCAGCTAACTAGACCAGGAATTTTCATGGGTCTGATGGTGACAATCCTTCTTGTGGCTATCCTATCCGTGGGCGTCAGGGCACTCGCTGGCCTAGAGGTGTCGTACGCCGCGTTCGAGAAAGAGATGGGCCCAGCGGCACAGAAGAAAGTGCAGTAGAGAGTCTTGGATTTGTGGGGATGTGGGATACCATGTGTACGAGAGCGAGTTGTATTCCTAATTTTTGTAGCAGCAGCCGTATGTGCTTGCTCGGAGTTGGTGGGATTCCTAGATTTACAATATGAGATCTTCAAGCGTTTCATTCGTTTCATGTGTGGTAGCAACA
This sequence comes from Pseudogymnoascus sp. BL549, assembly GCA_001630585.1. NCBI lineage: Eukaryota > Fungi > Ascomycota > Leotiomycetes > Thelebolales > Thelebolaceae > Pseudogymnoascus > Pseudogymnoascus sp. BL549. The sequence continues at coordinate 16,154 of LNAR01000524.1, read as the reverse complement.
GGGAGGAAGAGCTGATTGTCTTGTGATTGATTATATTTTCTACTACGCAGTCATGATGCTGCTCTCCCAATCTCCTGATGTCGTACAGGTGTCACCACGGCCCTTTTCAACGCCAAAACTCCGTACGCTATGCCAGTAAACACAACCTTTCAAAATCGTATTCCGTCCATCGTTGTTGCAGCCGTCTATTTCTCCGGTGCGTCGGGCAACCTTTCAATGACATACTTCCCTCTCGCCACGCTCATAATCGGGACACCGGGAATCTTCCTTACTGCTGGGTATTAGTATCATTCCGTTTGGGGTATTTGGGGGTTGCTTACTCCTCCGCTTAAGATCCAGATCGTTCGTAGCCACAATGTAAACCTTGTTCTTCATCACACGATCCACAATGCAGTCATCCGCGTAAACGCCCTTATGATCGCACTGCAGCCTCTCCCATCTCTCATCTCTTGCTATCCGTAGCGCAATCCTGTACTTCGGGCCCAGCTTCTCAAGCTCAGCCATGACACATGATGTGATTATAGGCGTACACTTTGCGTAGAGAGTGTCCATCATGGACTCGAGCAACGGCAGCTTGCGCTGGACGGTATGCGATAAGAAATTGGTATCGACGAGGACGGAGTAGGGTGGCACGAGAGCGGTATTGTACTGGAAGAAGAGGGCTGAGGAGACCTGGGGGATCTGGCGAACGACTTGTGTTTCCTTTTTCTTCTGGCCTTCGGCGGCGGCGTCGGCGTTCTTCTTGAGGCGCGCATCACGTTGGCCGATGAGACGCTTGACCTTCGGGCGATGTTAGACGGATTGGCTTGCTGAGGAGCTGGAAAGAAGACCTACCTGGCCGAACTTGCGTGTTTTCTTTGCGACACCCATGGTGGATTGTAAGTGTGGGGTGGAGGGGGGAGAGTATAGGTGGTGGCGGTGTTGTTGGAGTGTGGATGGGGTGTTTTTAATATTTCTTAATCGCGCGCGATAGTGAGGCCGATAAGTTAGCGACATGGGGGAGTGAGAGAGACTTTTTCTCGTGTCGCCAAACGCTAAAATGTCACCCTCGCACTAAAAATAGCGGGTATAGTACTTCATACGTCGTACTTGCTGCTGAGGCACACCACAGTCCCTGTAACTCTACTTCGTACTCTGCGAGTCTTCCTATCCAAGACAGGGGACCACGCTGGATTCCCAACCCTTCATTTACCCTTCCTTCCTCCCCTCTCACCTCGATCAATAACTTCGCCTTCGCCTTCGCCTTCTTTCAATTTGAATATTCAGTCGACTATACCCAATAGCGCGCACTGTATCCCTTTTATCTCCACGACGCTCGTTATTTTTCAACGTCTCGGTCTATTTACCTTTCACCCTGTATTACCCACGCCTTGAAACCACTGCGTCAACCCCTCAAGTGTCCGAGACACCTGGGATGCATCATCGATCGACAGAGGACATTCATTGAAAGAATTGACAACTGTGACGGCGGCGCTTGATCCCGACGACGACTGCCCAGCGACCAGGTCCCTTATTGTTGACGACGACAACAATACAGCCCCCACCCTCAGACCAAAGTTCGCACAGCCCCCCAGTCGAGGCGACAACCACAGAAGCCCAGTCGTTTCTGTGGATTACGCCCATCTCTACTCTCATTTCGGATAGCAGTCGGGCTTCCTTTCCGGAATATATACAATCATGCAACTGTTCCGGGGACAACCAGCGGCTATAGCCCTACTGTCAACTTTGTTGACTACAGCATACGCTCAGGACAACAACCAGGACAACGAGGATGCACCGGCGGATACAGGAAAAGCAGACCCCGCAAACACAGACGCTGCAAATACAGATGCTGCAAATACAGACGCAGCTCAGAACACCCCAGCCAACAACGACAAACCGGAGCAGACTCCAGCGCCGACAAACCAAGATAATACCGATCAACAACCAACAGAAACTGGAAACGACAACAACGCCCCGACAGAGACACCAGCTCCAACAGAGACACCAGCTCCAACAGAAGATAATACTGGCACGAATGATGTCCAGGTTCCCCAGAGCACGGCCACGGACGCGACGGAAGTAGATGATGGTTTTACTGGACCAACAGACTTGCCCCCGGTTCCGGGTGGCTACAAGATTCCCGTGGCGCAAGTTCCCCCGACACTCAATGCACCCTATATGCAGGTGTCTAAACTCCCAGCTGGCACGGTCTTCATTGTCGTCGGTGCCATACTAGGCTTTCTCGCTCTCTCCGTCATCTTGTGGCGCGGCCTCACAGTGTGGGCACTGAAGCGGTCCGTAAAGCGCGCTGCCAAGGCCAACCACAGTCAAGACACCAAGGCCCTTCTGAACTTCCGTCCACCTGCCGCACCAGTATACAACAGATACTCGGACCGCGATTCTACCCTCTCCCTCGCCAACCTCCGGAAGAGCCCCAAGCCAACAAGGCCCACGACATCAAGCGGCGCCGCCCCAGGGCAATCCCTCTTCTTCTCCCCAACTGCGGGTGGCTCCAGCATGCTCAACCCCGGCAACCGCGGTTCCGGATACCTCCCCTCAGGCTACTACGCTGCTGGTGCCTCAGCCCCCGGAAACGGATCTGGCATGGCGCACCTGGGCGGCAATGGACTCACAGCTCGTGAGGCAATCTCATTGTCGAATCTGGGGCCTCAAACAAGGGGATACGCACGCGCGCAGAGCCTCGGCACTACGCCGCCGGATAGTCCACGTGTAGGACCAGCGTTGAGCCCAGGACCGCAACACGGCATGCACCCGAGCACGAGTACGTTGGATTTGACGCAGAGGCCTGGAGGAAGAGCGCCGAGTGCGTATCTTGAGGATCTATTTGATGAGGCTGGGGCAGCACCGGGGCAATATCCGGTGAACCACCCGAATTATCAGGGAGGTACGAGATAAGCTCTGAGAGGGAAAGTTGAAGGGGAGGTGGTGAAGTATTGGACGGGGTTTGAATCTAACGAACTGCACAAACGCATTCATTATATCTTTTTTGTAATCCGGGGAGAAGGCATGGAGTTCGTCCATAAGCATTACTATCAGCGGCCTTACTGTGCCTTGTCCTTATCCCTCTTTTTGTTTGGGCTGGCTGGTTGTCGGTGGAGCTATTTCTATCCTAGCGGCGTGGTTAGATTTGTTTCTGGCGGTGGGCTCGGCCGCTCTGTTATGGGTAGATTGCGCGGGTAGGTGGGAAAATGGCGGCTTAATGATTGTATGGTGAGGGGAATTGAAAGTGTATATATCGTAGTTTGAATGAAAGCACAAGTAACAGCTCAGTTGGCGTGTTTTAGGGCGTCAATTTTGTATTTAGCGACCCATAAATATAAGTCTACTAATTGGTATCATTCTTTTTCGTCGCTCGTGCTCTACGGTTGACGATGTTCTCTCTATAATATCCAACACAGCAGCATATCTCAGCGCCTCCTCTCCCTATCCCGATCTCTATACTCTCTCCGATCCCTATCGTCTCTTCCACCATACCTGTCATCTCGCTCCCTCCTCCTCTTATCCTCCCTCTCCCTATATTCTCCCGGCTTCTCCCGCCTCTCCTTCCTCGCTCCAGTATTCAACCTCTTCACATCACTCTTCTGCACCCACGCTCCAAGCTCCTCAGCCCCCTTCAGCTCCTTTGCACCCAGACCAAGCAGATTCAACCGCCTTTTCCCCTCCTTTGGCGTGGCCACTTTCTCCCCCTTCCAACCCATGCCACGTAGTAGCGCTGCTCCGAAATCTTCAACCGGCATGTCTTCGTAGTCTTGAAGTGTAGAAGCCTCAGGCGCTTCAGCAATAGCACGCTGATACGCATCCCCGTCGCTGACAGGAGCCTCATACGTCGTATCTTCCCTAGCTGCAATAACAAGATCAGGGCCCTTGACCTTCTCCGAACGCCCTAGCAGCGCATCAAGCGCACGATCATCATCCGTCTTCACCTTCTCAACAAGCGCCTCCGTTGGCTCTGGCGCAGACTTTGGGGGCTCAACCCCCTCAACAACATCCTTCTCCTTATCCTCCTTAGATCTTAGCGTCAATCCCCATTTAATTTCTTCCTGTCCCTGCACCTCCGTCTCTCCCTTCCCCTCAGCCGCCCTCCTCGCCCCCTCGCGCTGCGCCTGCACCTCAGGCGGAAGCAAGTTCTTCCCACCCCGTCGCTGGCGGGCCTCTGCGCGCCAATCGCGATTTGGCAGTTTTTCGATCACGGGCGCGCTGCGGGTGTGTCGCTCGCGAGTCTCTGCGCCGGAGGAACCAAAGGCCGTTACGGCGACAGGTTCTGGCTCGCGCTCAGAGTCGGAGTCGGAGGCGTGGTGGAGTGGGGGGCGCGAGCGCTTGCCGAGCGCGGAGGGGGGTTTGGTGGAAGAGGGGCGCGAGGAGGGCGCGGAGCTCGAGGGCTTGGAGGCTAGGGAGAATTTCTTCATTGTGAAGGGGCCTGAGGGGCCGTTGGAGGACATGGTGATGCCGGGGCGCGTGGAGTGGTGGCGCGGGGTGTGGCGAGCCGCTGTTCGCGGGGATATAGGCGCGACTCGCTGTGTAGAGAGTGTATTTGAGGAGGGATGAGTGTGACGGCGCTGGTCAGGGTGGAGTTGGCGACGATTGTGATTGTGAAAGCCTCGAGTGAATTTCGTGAATGTTGCCTTCCAAGGTCAATGTGTTTGTCTTGTTTGAATAAAACGGAGTAAGTATATTCCGAGGTACAGGGGTACGTGCGGGACCAAGCTCCATATCCAAGCTTCATACATGTCCATAACGGTTTCCATATATTTGAGAAACCCAAGTTCATGAAGACACCATTCCAGCCATGTTGCTTTGACTGATTAAATGGCATGATACCCACGACGTAGATTTACAATTTCATTAATAGGCCAATTTCGAGACGGCAGTTCTGAGAAACTATGGCAGCACCAAAAGCCTTGGGTCAATCGATTGCCAATTTCGCCCGCGACGGAGTCTTTCCGGGCGATGACGAAATATCGAAAAGTTATGTAGAGGGGGAGGCGTTAGAACTGGCATTGCAAGCTGTGACTGCAGCCAGATCTGCTTTAGAGGTTGGTGCTGGGAGACGAGCTCTTTGGAAGGGCCCAACCTATGATGTTTACAACTGCTAATGGACCGTGTAGGATGAAATCCGAAAAACAAGCCACGACAGTGCGCCCGAAGTCGACTCATGGATCAAGAATGCGCATGCCCTTCAGGAAGATATCGAGAACTCGAAGCGTCTAGCTGAAGACATTGCTCGTGAGGCAGAAGGCGGGGATGCGTTGCAGCAGGCGGCAAAGGAAGACGCCGAGCACGTAGAGTTTCTGGAGAAGGAAGTTGAATACAGCAACCAGTTGAAAGAAGCGTTGAACGGAATCCAGGATGTTCAGAGGATGCTTGACGAGGCCGAAGGCGCAGGTGTTGAAGGCAAACTTCTGGATGCTCTGAATATACTCTCACGTATGTTTACCTACAACTATGATGTGGCCTACAACTAACGTGCCTTAGAATCATGGGAGAAGATGGAAAATATTCCGGCTCATGAAATCACTCGGCCGCTATCAGTATTGAATGAGCGGGCATTCCTGGTAAAGGAGTCTATCCATGAACAGTTCGGCCACATCTGGAATACGCTTGTGCACTTCGACGAGGCAATGACCTCTCTGACGATAGACAACTCTCTTGGTAAGTATTGCAAATGGGATATATTGTTCTATGCTTACGGAAATAAAGACGAACCGACAGATATACCTCAATCCGTTCTCATAATGAAGGCTTATAAAGAGGATGATACGAGAATCAAAAAGTTCTGTGATGATTTCGAAACCGCAATTGTGCATCCTCGAGTTCTCATCGGCCACGGCCCATTAAAGTCTATTTCTGTTGAAGGGGTAAGTTCCTTCTTTGCCAGAAGGCGGGATTATGGCTAATACGGACCCAGACAACCATACGGGCGTCGGAAGAAGTACCCGCGTCGTTAGGGATAAGGGAACTTTTCCTTGATCTCGAAAAGATGATACGCTTCCTTACGGAAAACTTCCCACCCGACTTCGCTCAGCCCCTGTCTTCTGTGTTAATGCCTAAGCTCACGACGTTGATCAGAGAAACATGGCTTGACTCTGCAGTGCCAGTGTCATTAGATCGCATGACCGACTTCAGAAATGCTATTGCTCTCGTTCACGAGTTTGCGGAAAAGATCAATTCCTTGGGATGGGGCGGGGCAGATAACCTTAACGACTGGGTTGAAAGCTCTCCACGATTATGGGTTGCAAAGCGTAGGGAGACGGCGCTGGATTCCACAAGGAAGCAATTGTCGAAAGGAATTGGAAATACCAAAGGGGTTGAACGAACGGAGACCCAATTTATCACTGAATTCATTGAGGAAGATATTCCGGCTGCCCCTGCAAATGATGGCAAGGCGACGGCCAAGCCCGCGGATGACTGGGACGTTGAGTGGTCGGATGACGAAGGCAAGGACGATGATAAAGACAAGGCCAAGAATACCGGAGGCGGAAACGACACAGACGGAAATACAAGATCTTCATCAAGTCTGGGAAGAGATTCTCTTAAAAAGAACAACTGGACTGCTGGAGTTGTGAAAGAAGCGGCCGCTGATGATGACGATGATGGGGCTGATGCCTGGGGGTGGGGAGACGAAGACGAAGGGGAAGCACCTGCTGAAGCTGAGGAGCCAGCTCCAGAACCAGAGAAACCCGAGATTTCAGAACCCCATGGGATGAAAGAGGTGCAGCGAGAGGTAACCTTGACTGAAAAGTACACGGTGTCGTCTATGCCAGAGCCAGTGTTCGATACCATCAAGCACATTATAGACGATGGAGTAACTCTGACGCGTGAAAAGTAAGTTGGCATAATCACATTTCACGTATAATACTAACGATTTTTAGCCATGATACGAACCCTGTCAGCGCAGCAGCTGTTGGGCTGTTTGGCCTTCCAACGTTGGTATTAGCCATGTACCGTGCTTCCGCGCCTGTATACTATAATCTGGCCGCAGCCGGCAATATGTAAGTGTCCCTATTTCCCCATCCACCACCAATCCACTGACACCCCCAGGTACTGCTACAACGACGCCATGCACCTCTCCGATCTCCTCAAAGAGTTCTCCGACAACTGGTCCCAACGCACCGACCTCGGACCTCGTGCAAAGGGAAAAGTCCGTCTCGACGGTGAAGTCCAATCCCTCCTAAAATTCAGCCGCGCCGCCTACGGCCGTGAAATGAGCACCCAACGCACGATCATCACAGACCTGCTCGGCGGCGCGCAGAGCTTCCTCAACCAAGGTGATGCCACAGCCGACCGTGTCGCTGTTGAGTCCGTCGTCGCGCACATCCGTTCCCTCGCCACACAATGGCGCACTATCCTCTCCGAGTCCGCGTGGTCCCAGGCTGTCGGCGCGCTGTTGTCTACTGTGGCCCGGAAAATGATTAGCGATGTCACTGACCTCACCGTACTGGGCGCTGACGAAGCGTTCCGCGTCGCTGAACTGATTGCTCTGGTGACCAAACTGGATGACCTCTTCACGCCTGAGGGCGCTGACGACGACCCAGAGAACCCGCCGGTGCCAACGACGTCGCACTATGCGGCGTTCTGGTTGAAGCTGCACTTCCTGAGCGAGGTGCTACAGAGTAATCTGCGGGATCTGATGTTTTTGTGGTCGAAGAGCGATTTGAGTCTTTACTTTGGGGCGGAGGAGGTGGTGGATTTGATTGAGCTGAGCTTTGAGACCAATCGCCGGACGAAGGAGGCGATTGCGGAGATTAGGAGTGAGCCATTCCCTAGGGGCGTGGCGCCGGAGACAATGTGAGGTGGGGGTTGATAGAATGGTATGAGCTATGAATATATGATACCCATTAAACACTTCTTACATGGACTGGAATCGTGCGTGGTATAGTATCATGCGAACTGGTTTTTCATGACAGCGGCTCAATTCGCCCATCCTAAATTGCAATACTCGTCACTGAAAATGAGTCCATGGGATGGATCCTATCGACACAAATTGCTGCCGTAGATTCTCCGAGACTTTTAGTTAGCATAGTTTCTGTAAACGCTGATTGATGTTGCTCTCGTTCACTCACAAAACTGGTGGGCAAAATAAGTACTGTAAACTCTAGCGTACTCTCAAGTCGCCCATAAATTTAGTAGGCAACACCGTGCAAACGCTGCGATTCTTCACAGTAACTTAAGTATCCTACTATGAGAGCAACCCTAAATTAAAAATATTGATCGACGAACACAGGAGTGACATAAACCATAGCGATTGATTACTATGCGCAATAACGCACTGCCAGCCAGACCAAGTTGTTTTCGCATTGTCTGTGGTCGGAGAAAAAAAAGCAAAAAAAATAAACGACGTGGGCAGGATTTGAACCTACGCGGCCGAAACCATATGATTTCTAGTCATACCCATTAACCACTCTGGCA
>LNAR01000523.1:0-26368 GCA_001630585.1 Pseudogymnoascus sp. BL549 | reverse complement strand
ACTCTCCGTCTGCACCGTAAACGTCACATCGCGCTGGATCTCCATCGGCCCCTGCTCGAGGCCCCCCTCGCTGGAATCACTATCATTAATCCTCTCCTGGCTCTCCGCGCCGCGCGTGCGCTTAAACTCCTTGAGATCATAATCCTTCGAGGTGATCCTCGCGCGACTGCCTGAGTGCGCCCACGGCCTCGTCGCTCCGCTCGTATGCCCCGTCGTCTTCGCGCGCGAGCCGGAGAGGTTGAGGTGCGGGAAGACTTCGCGGAAGAGCGGCCAGATGGCGGGGAGGTTCGTAACGTACATCGCCACGGAGGCTTCGCGGAAGTACCAGTTCATGTAAACGTAGGAGATGAGGGAGGGCACGAGGCAGTAGACTTTGGTGAGGATGGCGGCGACGATCACGAAGAAGCCCATGCCGAAGATGACGAGGAGGATGGCTTTTTGTTGGATGGGGAGGCGGACTTGTACGAGGATTGGGATGCCGATCGCGAGGATGGCCATGTCGCCGGGGATGCTGAGGGAGCCTTGGATTATTTCGAAGTATTGGTAGTTGGAGCATTGTGCTGGAAGTAGTGTTAGAATTAGATTCATGGGTGGGAGAGGATGGGAGGGAACGAACGATTTGCTGCTGGGACGGCCCAGTATTGTTGGATTGGTCTGCATATGAGGAAGAGCGCGAGCTCGCTGCCGACGAAGCTCAATGCCGTGTAGATTGATACGTATTTCACCCACTTCCTTTGCGCGAGTCCCTCGCTGTTTAAAAATCAGTCTGCCGGTCTAATGGGACGCTGTGGAGGGAGGCAAAGGGAGGAACCTACGTGATACCAGCGTACAGAACGAGCACGCATATCTTCGTACTCCAGATGGCGAGAATCATGGAGTGTTCGGAAACATAAACCCACTTGCTTCCTGCCGTCCTGCTGGCTATGTGCTCCGGAGTCAACGCAGCAATCTCGGCATCGTCCATGAGATTCGAGCCGTCGCCGAACTTGATCTGGTTGAAGGCCACGCATAAGATCGTGTACCATATGACCCCATTAAACATCGCATAGTCGTCCAGTTTGAGGCCTCTGATGCCAAAACGTCGGAGTCTGGCCGTGCTTCTCGAGGGTTAGTACGATGAGATGTGTCACGGATTCAATGGGTGATAAAACACCGCGAACTGCCGTTTTTTACTTACTATCGAAGAGCAACAACCAGCATTGCTACTCCGTACAGCGCCCATGTTTCCATAGCAAAAGCCTTTGCGTCTGATTGAGGCATGGCTGGTTCTTAGCCAACCAATTTGGCTGGAGACGACTGTGTGATGCTTTTTTTATGGCGGAAGTCGACCTATCGAAAATGAGACCGGAAAATGGCCTCCATCAAACGCGAAGAGCCAGAAAAAATTATGTTCCCCAAAAACCGGGACTGCAGGCACTGTATAGTTTATTAAGAATCAGTTGTTGGACAACGGCAGTGTGCGGCGGCTTTCCCACAGAACCTATCCTGTACGGAGTAATTCGAGCGACACGAGCCTGCAAGACAGGGGGTAACCAAGTGGACTATGTATGGAATATCTTCAGGAGAGCGATTTCTCAACAGTCCCTGCACGCTCCTCCCATCGACCAGCTTGGCAATGTTGATTTGGAAGATCATAGCCCTCCATTCTCACGGTCCTCGCCAGCCATCCAATCCTACGACTCACTAGCTAACACATCTTTCCGCTAGTAAATGCATACTACCTTAGTATACTTAGCAATAGGGGAGGGCAGCCCTGGAAATGGGTATCCCTGGGTTATCCCTGGCTAATCCCTAGAGATTAGCATCTCGCGCTAAGAGTCGGCGAGGAGGGCCCAATACGGTAGATCTTGGCACTCTCAGGTAAGTGGACGTGCAGAACAGTACAAGGGCGAGTGTAACCAATGCTACTGGCTGCGCCTTCGGTATTCGTGCGAGAGATCAATGCACCGCGCGAGATCAGTGCGCGCGGTGGCGCGGGTCGCCGGATCTTGTAACACATCTTTGCTCGGTCTTTGCCGCAGCGACACCAGTGCTGGCTCGCTCTTACACACCTCTTACTCGCCACCCTTCGCTTGGGGGAAGTCGGGGGGGGGAAGGTGGAGAGGGTCAATGGGTCAAATTCAATACTTGGCTTCGAATGGTCGATTGATACACGTTTAGGTCGTGTTGCCCATGTGTTGCGGCGTTTCTCCTTCGTAATGTAGTTGCCATGTGTTGTTGGTGTGTGGAGTAACGTAACGCGCTGCACGATCCATGCACGAAATAACCAAATTACTCCAACACCCCTCATCTTCTCTCTATTGATCTTCACTTCCTTTTCTTCTTCTTCATCCCACGAACGCCTCTTTTGTTTTGTCTCAGTCCCTCGCTCCCTCGCTATAGGATTGGCGTCTGTACGATATATTAAAACCGGCATTATTGGTCTGATTGACTCCGATTGCCGATGTCAGTAAGCGAGAAGCAGGACAGCAAGGGGGAGGCTGTCATTGAGACGAATGGCGGCTCCAACCCGTCTCTGGATGTTCCCAATGCCGGGCTCATCAATGCCTCTGGCCACGTCCAGGAGCTGCAGCGCCACTTTTCGCTGCTGAGTCTCTGCTCGGTCGCTATCACGACGGGAAATACCTGGGTAGCAATTGGTGGCGGTATCGTAAGTCACTTGTCGCTGTTAGGAAACCAGTTCGATTCTAACTTGCCGCAGGTCATTGCGATTTATAATGGAGGGCCTCCAGGTGTTATTTACGAACTGTCAGTCATGCATTACCTTGTAGGCGTATCAAACATGCTAACTAAAACATAGAATTACTGTGTCTGTCTTTTACTGGTTGATTGCGTTGTCAATTGCAGAGCTGGCCTCTGCCATGCCATCGTCCAGTGGAGGTAGGTTACTCCAGTACCGGTCGAGTGTATTACGCTAACAGGACAATTCAGTTTACCATTGGGCATCTATTACTGCTGGCAAGTATGGACGTCCTTGTGGTTACTTCGCCGGGTGGTGGAACTTCCTTGCCTGGGTCTTCGGAGCCGCCTCCATCTCTTCCATCCTGGCCAACCAAACGGTTTCCATGTACGCCCTCTTCCACCCAGAGTTCGTCGCAAAGTCATGGCACGTATTCATCAGCTACCTCATCTGCACGTGGCTGTGTTGTCTCACCGTCATGTTTGGGAACAAGGCTCTCCCAATGGTTGGCAACCTAGGTGGCTTCCTCATTATCGCCGGCGTCCTCATATGTATCATTGTTTGCGTCGTGATGCCAAAAGTCAACGGACTCAGCTACGCAACGGATGACTTTGTCTGGAGGGATTGGCAAAATCTTACTGGCTATAAGGAGAATGGTTTCGTCTTCGTGGCTGGTATGCTCAACGGTGCTTTCGCGGTTGGTTCGCCAGATTGCGTTACCCATCTCGCTGAAGAGATTCCAAAGTAAGTCGCTATAAATTGATACAATACTCCAACATGCAACTAACGTTACCCACAGCCCGAGTCGCAATATTCCCAAGGCTATGTTGGCTCAATACTCTATCGGATTCATCACAGCGTTGTTCTACATTATTGCCCTCTTTTACTCCATCCAAGACCTGGACGCAATCTTCGAGGCAACCTCGACCTTTCCACTGGCCTACATTTACCGTCAAGCGACAGGAAGCAACCCTGGGGCCGTTGGCCTTTTGGTCGTAACATTCCTCCCCACCTTCATCACCTGCATCGGTTGCTACATCACCGCCGGGCGTACCTTCTGGACGCTCTCTCGCGACAACGCAACCCCTTTCAGCCGCACCTTCGCAAAGGTTCACCCAACCTTCAAGAACCCTTTCAACGCAACTCTCATGTGCGGTGCTATCAACACCGTCATGGGCTGCATCTACGTAGGATCCGAGGCCGCCTTCAATGCTTTCGTCGGAGCATACATCATCCTCTCCACCCTCTCCTTCCTTTGCGCTATCCTGCCCCATCTTATCGGCGGCCGTCGCATTACGCCCGGCTGGTTCTTCATGCATGGGCCAATTGGATATATTGTTAACGGCATTGCTTGCCTGTACATCATTGCATTCATTGTCATCTTCTGCATCCCATACGCCGCGCCGTTCAGCCTAGATGTCATGAACTGGTCGTCGCTTATCACGGGTGGGCTGTCATTATTCATTGCGGGCTTTTGGTTCTGGCGCCAGAGCGAGTACATTGGCCCACAGGCAGTGGCTCTGGATGACAAGGTCCTTGCAAAGGATGCAGCATAAGGGGAAAGAGAAGTGCCGGCTATGGGCGAGAGTGACAGGGAGCAAAATTAGACTGTATATACGCATGCATCTACCAATTTATTTGAGCGAGTTCACCACATTAAGGTTATATTTGGCAATTTAATACAATAATATACAGCGAGCATGTTACATGCAGGACAGACAATAATTTGCACGATGTGATCTCTCCAAAATAGACCAGACTTCGATAATGCACTCATTAAACAGAATGGAACTATTGAATTAGGAAACGATAGGCCTGTACGGGGACGACACAAATACGACTATACACCCTGAAGACGCGTTTAACTTCTCCCAGGGCTTTCATGCCAGTGGCGTGTAGATCAAGCATGATCCTCAGCCACTATGGAACAAGCCGCCTTGTAAATTCGACACCCGGGTCCCAGCGCACCGAATGTCGCCGACTGCGGAGCACCCTGTCAGTCAGTCATCGATGACTGACTGACAGCTGACAAGTCTAGACCTTCCCGTGTCAGCTTTCGTGGGCCGTGTGCTAATATGTGGCTTAGACGGATCCTGTTAGTAGCTTGGCGGGCTGCCGTTCGCGGAGTTAGAATAGTTCCCGCGATACAGATTTTATTATCGTTGTTGCTGTTGTGGTTGTGGTTGTGGTTGTTGGTGCAATGGAGCGGTGGAGCGGTGGATTTTCGATTGCGTCGCACAGCGCTGCGTGTTGATCGGTTGATCGATCGATCTAACATGGCAAATGATCCTTTAGAGAGAGATCGGCATATTTTTCAACGCGTCTGCAGAATTCAAACAGTTCCTTGCAGTTCCCCTGTCCCTGCCCTATAGGCTCTAATATTACATTCAGCTGCCTAACCCAGCCGTCCCTTTTGCGCTATTTAATACCCCTGTCCACCTATAGCTAGAGCGAAATGCTCCACAGCACAGATTAAGCCTAGCTCACCTAAATACTTGAATTAAAGCAGCAACATCTCAGGTCCAAAATAGGAAGCAGAAATAAGGACATTCAGAGGTTCCGGTGTCAAATTAACTGAAATGAAACGAGTGAAACGGTCCCCTAAAGTTCGTTTGGGGGCGTGTTTTGTGTGGGTGAAAGGCTCCAAGCGCCCGGTTTGCGGGGCGGCTCGTGCTTGGGGTGCTTTGGCGTTCTTGGATGGGGATCTGACACGTTGATGGTGGTTTTGAAGTGCGCACGGTAACTCACACAGGGCGAGTTGGAATCCGTAAAGGTTTGATGCACTGGACGTTGGGAAGCTTGGGGATCGTCAGTCAAGGCGTGGTCAGTGAACTGGGCTACGACTTGATTGGCGCCGTCAGCAAAACCATGATTTGATGCCTCGATGGAATTATTATCGGCCAGGAGCGCTATTAGCATTATGCAGAGCGGTGTTTTAATAGTCCCGTTATGGTAGATTAATCTTCCTCTTAAACATCGTCGCAAATAAGGTCTACAGACGGGCCGTCCCCATTTGTGCCAGTTTATGGTGGTGAGGATCAGCACTGGTGACAGGAGTATGGTGGAGTAGATAAGAATGCGGTGACTGAGGCACTGAGAATGAAACTCTCCCCATCCCCTCCTGTCAATTAAAAGGAGCACGAGACAGAAATCAACACTGACACATTCCGTGGGGGTGCCATCTTCAGAGCGGGGCCATTGGGATGCGCTGAGTGGATTCTGACTAGGGTACGAAATTGATTTGATCAGATAAGATGATTTGATTTGATCAGATTAGATTATCCCTGTATGAGAAACCCCCCATCACCTACTAAAGGAGCACAATCGGCCATCCTCCGAAGTTTTGCCTGGCCCCCCCACCCATAAACAAAATGCTGAAGAGAAAGAAGCGTCGCCGCCAGTTCCGAGGATAGGAGATAATCCTTCCGTCTTGGCTATGGCGTCGCAATCAGATCGCTCTGTGGCGGACCACATCGTCTTTTTTTTCATCGAGCGATCGCACTTCCAGTCTTCGGAGTATTTATCAAATTTGTGGCCAGTGCCTGCTCTGGGTGCGTGTCTATCACCATGTTTGCCATCATGGGCAACCCCAATCCACTTCTTCTCGAGGCCGACACGGAGAAGAGTCTCGACAAGAGCCATAATCCCGAGGCGGATACGGAGAAGAAGAGCCTCGACAAGAGCCCATACGGAGACATGCGCCTCAGTCAGACCTTCACTTCTAGAGGGCCCAATAGCATCAATGAAGATCCTACTTACGACTCCGATGGCAAGTCATGGCACGATGGTGTTTTGCGCATCCGCGCCATCACTACCATGTGGTCTAAGAGATCCATGTGGATCATGTTCGCCCTGTGAGTACAGACCGCTCTATTAACTTTACCTCCTCTTGTGATGTGCTTTTACTAACCGTTCTCTGTATTGAGGCTGTGGTTGATCTCATTTGTCGACATACTCCAGAATGCCCTCGATTATTCTCTTAATCCTTATATCACATCCTCATTCGCCTCCCACGGTCTCATGAATGTCAGCAGCGTCATGTCTTCGGCGGTGGGCGCATGCACCCCACTGGCATTGGCTAAGATTATCGACATCTGGGGCCGTGTCGAAGGTTTCGCCTTTATGCTCTTTATCTGCGTCCTTGGTATGATCCTCAAGGCCACCACCCAAGGAGTGCAACAGTATGTCGGAGCTCACGTCCTCTACTGGACCGGTCACATTGGCATGGTTTATGTCATCGATGTCATGGTATCCGACATGACCACTCTTAGAAATCGCGCCATTCTCTTTGCCGTCAACGGCCTCCCTCGGGTTGCCAGTACATTTTTGGGCCCTTTGATCGGTCAAGCGTTCTATGACCACCTCAACTACCGATGGGCTTTTGGTGCCTTCTCTATAATCCTCGTCGGCTGCAGCGTTCCGGCTATGGGCCTTATGGTTTACATGTACCGAAAGGCGGACAAGGCAGGCCTCGTCAAGAAGCACCAGCCTTCTGGCAGGAAATGGCACCAATCGGTTCTGCATTACGCCATTGAGATTGATGTCTTTGGCATTCTTCTCATTTGCGGCGCAGTCATCTTGACCACCATCCCCTTCTCTCTCACTTACTACGCCCCCCAGGGTTGGAAGACGCCTTATATTATCGCTATGCTAGTCCTCGGTGTCCTCCTATACCCCTCTTTCTGGCTCTACGAGGTAAAGCTAGCGCCCAAGCAGTTCTTAGACTTCAGGTACCTTAAGAACGGCACAATTCTCGGATCTTGCTTTCTCTACGGCGTCATGTTTCTTTCTACCTTTACGTGGAATGCGTACCTCTACTCGTACATTCAGGTTGTTTACCTCCTGGACATCACCACCGCCAACTACGTCGTCAACTCCTACTCTCTCACCTCCACCGTCTTAGCCCCCGTCATCGCCTTTATCATCAGTTATACCGGCAACTTCAAATGGGTCGCCTACTCGGGTGTCCCCATTATGTTGCTTGGCACAGCTCTCATCCTCCCCTTCCGCACTTCTGGTAACGTTGGCCTCATAGCGCTGACCCAGGTGCTCGTCGGCCTTGGGGCCGGCATATTCTCTGTCTGCAGCGGTATCGCGATCATGGTTCCGGTCACCCACGAGGAATTTGCTGCCGTCAATGCCCTCTCTAGCCTTTTCGGTGGCTTTGGTGCCTCCATCGGTTCCGCCATTGCTGGCGCCATCTGGAATAACGTGGCGCCCGGCGAGCTTCTCAAGCGCTTGCCCGCCGGGAGCAAGGACCAGGCTGCCAAAATCTTTGGCGATATCAAATTGCAAATGGAATTGCCCATTGGCTCCCTTGAGCGCGATGCCATTGTTGGCACCTATAGACATGTGATGAAGCTGATGACCATCACCGGAGTATGCCTCATGCCTCTATGCGCTCTTGCTATCTTTTTCTGGAAGAATGTCAACATTAGGAAGCTTGAGGAGGAGAAGGGAAAGCAGACTAAGGGGACCGTCCTGTAAGCTGTTCAGTAGCTAAATTAATGTCTTGTGCTGGGAGTCGAGGAGGATACAGTTGTGCCCAGATACGAGTGTTTTATCAATGGCTAATCTCCGGGTACGGCTGTATCCTCCTTGACCCCAAGAATCTGGCATCTTGGCCTTTGCATTTTGTCTACTCTGTTCTTTGATGTCCAGGAAGGAACGATTACCAAGCAACCTCGGTCTCACCTACCTCAAACGCTCCAAGTAATAAATATGACAAGAACGATTACCAAGCAGCCTCGATCGCACCTTCTTCAAAAGTTATAAGTGATAGATATGGCAATAACGATTACCAATCAACCTCCCTCGCACCTTCCTCAAAATTTACAAGCTATATATTCGGAGGGTGTGATTATCAAGAGACCTGATCGTGGCTTCATCGCAGCTTTGAACCTATATGTAGATAATCAATTTTCAAGGGCCGCCCACTAATGGTGGGTGACAGCAAGTGGATAAGCATCCTTGATAGTTCACCATATACGCTGGAATAACTATATACGCCGTCGTTGAAGGGCGGTTGAGGGGGATGATCTCAGAAGGTGCTATAATTTAATAGGTCGTTTGATAGCAACAGACCACATCCAATCGTACCTCCATCCTCTAATATAAGACCATATATTTTGGAGAGTTTGTACAGGCTCTGACAGCTCGTACTTCCTCAAGGATGGACGCTGTTCTTAATTAATATCATCGTTTGTTGGTTCCAGTTAAGCATAATCAATAGTGAGTTACACAAGGTGGGTTCTCTCCAACGTCAGGAACGTGCGCTAAAAGTGGGTCGCTCATGGAAAATAGCCAATTAGAAATCCGGATATAAATGTAAGAGGCAGTTCCCACGATGTGAGAACTTCGATACACGACTTTTACGATAGTTTAATGGTGATAGGATAGTCCTATGACCGATACCGACTATAGAAACCACGTTATGTGTAGTTTAAGTTCATGAATCTATTTTAGCTAGTGGCCCAAATTATTCCAATACCAAAATATTATTACGAGAGTATGTCCAGTGAAATCTAAAATATTGATAAAAACAAGCCGCATACAAAATTGCAAATGCACTGAGAATAAATGGCATTTACTCGATCATTCTCTTATGACTGTAGAAAATATTTTATTGCATCTGGTTTTTCTATATACCCCTACCAAATATGGTCATGTCTCGTGCGTGCGTCACATAAAATATACCTCCTAACTCCCGCTAACCCCACTAACGCCTCATTCCAACACCTCACGTCCAAGAAACTCTACGCGAAATGGAGCCCCTCGGCATTGAACCCAGCGAGCAAGCGGAGGAAGTCGTTCTCGTCGCACTTAGCGGCACGATGGTCTGCAAGCTCGGTCTCCTCGAGGACGCGCAGAATCTTTGATCGAACGAGAGCCGCGACGCGGGTCTTGGGACGCTTAGACTTGGTTTTTTGTGGCGCGGAGGCGGATTGGGTGTTAAGGTCTTTGAAAAAAGAGGGGGTATCATCGTCTGCTGCTCCATCAACATCGCCTTCCCCATCGACATCCATAATCCCGTCCCACTCTTCCTGTGCCGGGCCGCTGTCCTCAATATCCATCTCCTCGTCCTCGCCCTCCACGACGCCCTCTTCAAGCGGGACATCATTCATGGCACACCAAACTCGATAATTCCTCTCCACCATAGCCAGAACCTCCTTTCCAGTCCAACTCGCTCTCATCAGGCGATTCTTCCTCACAAAGCATACTCTGAGCATACCATCCCACTCCTCCCAGCTAACGCCTGGTCGATCGCTGCCAGTTTTCGGCTCGATGCGCACCACGGACGATTCAACTTGTGGCGGAGGCTTGAAGTTGTTTTTCCCGACCTTCATGATGTGCGTTATGCGCGCCCAGAACTGGGCGTTCACGCTGAGACGGCAGTATAGGGCATCGCCAGGGCGGGCGGTCAGGCGGAGCGCGAATTCGCGCTGAAACATGAGAATCGAGGTGCGCGGAGGATTAGGGAGCGAGAGAAGCTTGAAAACCAGCGGGGAAGAAATCTAGGGTAGTTGTTAGCATGGTAAGTTCAACAAGAGGTGGGGTTTGGGGACGAACCTGGTATGGTGTATTGGAAATGCAGACATCGAATGGGGGGAGCTCGGTTTTAATCACATCTCCAAGTAGAACATCGAGGCGCTTCTGCATTGGGGTACCCTGGACACGCTTCGTAACTTCGGCGGCCATGCGGGGATCGAGTTCCACAGCAATGACCTTGCGCGCCTTCTCGAGAATGCGGACCGTCAAGTTACCGGTTCCGGGGCCGACTTCGAGAACAACATCTGAGGGCTTCAGGTCCGCTTTCTGGACAATAGCTTCCGCTACACCGGGGTTCTTCAAAATATGCTGTCCGACGTTGGTGTTGAATTTGAAAACATTATTCGTCTGCTTTGCTGCTTTTTCGTAGGGCGAGCTTGTCGCGGCGCTATTGCGCTTGCCGCCCTTGAGTTTGCCCATTGTGCTCTATTGTGGGAGGTGAAGAAACGGAGTTCGTATTGTTTTAGGAACGAGGGCGTAGAGTGCTCGTGGCACTGTTGGAGAAAGAGAGTGTAGTTTCGTTTTGCGACATAAAATCGCGGATTTCTCTGGTGGTGGTGGTGGTGACTTTTTGTCGTTATCTTAGTGTGTGGGGCTTATCGCACCGAGCTAAATAATTAAGACACCATCACGTGACTCAGCCTGGTCTTTTCAGGCAGCGCCTCGCCTTGGATGCGCATGGTAACTTCGACGCCACGATACTTCTTTTTACCCTCCGGAATACTAAGGTCCTAAGAGGCAGTCGCAAAGATGTCTGGACGACGCGACTTCCTCAACCAACCGGCCCCGGAGAACTACGTTGCTGGTCTTGGTCGTGGTGCCACCGGATTCACCACTCGCTCAGATCTTGGGCCAGCGCGCGAGGGCCCGAGTGAAGATCAGATCAAAGAAGCGCTCGCAAAGCGCGCGGCACAACTTGGCGCAGCTGCCCCGTCAGCATATGGAGTTCCCGAGAAGAAAGAAGAGGATGACGATGACGAGCGCTTCCAGGATCCCGAGAACGAGGTCGGGCTGTTTGCTGGAGGGACGTACGATAGAGAGGACGATGAGGCAGACAGGATATACCAAGATGTAGACGAGAAGATGGATAGGCGACGGAAGATACGCAGGTTTGTCCCCCCTCCCCCTACCCCAATTCCAGCCCTGCATAGCAGATGGTTTATCAAAGATGAACAGAATACCGACCAGGCCAACAGGGAAGCACGCGAGAAAGCCGAGCGCGAGGAATACGAGCGCAATAACCCGAAGATTCAACAGCAGTTTGCGGACCTCAAGCGCGCGCTTGGTACCGTCACGGACGAGGACTGGGCGAACCTACCCGAGGTGGGCGATCTGACGGGCAAGAATCGCAGGAGCAAGCAAGCTCTCAGGAACAAATTCTATGCGGTGCCCGATAGTGTTTTAGCTGCCGCTGGGACTACGGGGCAAATGGGAACGACGGTCATGGAGGATGGGATGGCGTCCACGGCTGACCAAGGAGACGGAACAATGACAAACTTTGCGGATATTGGAGCGGCGAGAGATAAGGTCCTCCAGGTTCGTTTGGATCAGGCTTCGGCGGGCAGTGGTGGGGATTCTGTGGCAGGAAGCGCTACGAATATCGATCCCAAGGGTTATCTTACAAGTCTGGCGAAATCACAAATCGGTGAAGGTGATGCGCAAGTGGGCGACATCAAGCGCGCAAGAGTGCTGCTGGAATCAGTCATTCGAACGAACCCGAAGCACGCTCCTGGATGGATTGCAGCGGCGCGTCTGGAAGAACTCGCCGGCAAGATGGTTGCAGCAAGGAATGTCATCGCGCGGGGTTGTGAGCATTGCCCGAAGAGTGAAGATGTGTGGGTGGAAAATATCCGACTGAACGACAACCACAATGCGAAGATTATTGCGGCAAACGCGATCAAGAATAACGACCACTCGATAACTCTATGGATTGAAGCTATGAACCTTGAGGCAGAGCCGAGGGCTAAGAAGAGGGTAATTCGCCACGCATTGGACCACATCCCACAGTCTGTTTTGCTATGGAAAGAGGCTGTCAATTTGGAAGAAGATCCAAACGACGCCAAACTCCTGTTAGCCAAGGCCACGGAGATCATCCCGCTGTCTGTCGAATTATGGCTTGCACTGGCCAGACTCGAAACCGCTGAAAATGCGCAAAAGGTCCTCAACAAGGCTCGCAAAGCTATTCCAACATCTCATGAAATCTGGATCGCTGCGGCGAGACTCCAGGAACAACAAGAAATCGCAACTGGCGTTCCTAGCAAGATCAACGTTATGAAGCGTGCCGTCCAGGCTCTTGCAAAGGAGTCTGCCATGCTTAAGAGAGAAGACTGGATTACCGAGGCCGAGAAGTGTGAGGACGAAGGCGCAGTTCTGACTTGCGGCAACATCATCAGAGAAATTCTGGGATGGGGCCTCGACGAGGATGATGACCGAAAGGACATCTGGATGGACGATGCCAAGTCTAGTATTGGAAGAGGGAAATACGAAACAGCTAGGGCTATCTATGCCTACGCACTCCGCGTATTTGTCAACAGCAAGACCCTTTGGCTTGCTGCGGCTGACCTGGAGAAGAACCACGGCACAAGGGAGACTTTGTCGCAGTTGTTGGAGAAGGCTGTTGAAGCCTGCCCACAGAGCGAGGTCCTGTGGATGATGCTCGCCAAGGAGAAATGGCAGGCTGGTGAGATCCAAGAGGCAAGGATGGTGCTCGGAAGAGCCTTCAACCAGAACCCGAACAACGAAGACATCTGGCTTGCCGCTGTCAGACTCGAAGCCGATAATGGCGAACCAGACCAGGCTAGGAATCTGCTCAAGGTCGCAAGACAAGAAGCTCCCACAAACCGTGTCTGGATGAAGAGTGTTTCTTTCGAGCGCCAGCTTGGCAACGTGGACGCTGCGCTGGACCTTGTTAACGAAGCCCTGCAATTATTCCCTGCCGCTGACAAGCTGTGGATGATGAAGGGTCAGATTTACGAAGGTGAGGGGAAACTCCCTCAAGCCCGCGAAGCCTACAGCACTGGCACAAAAGCCTGTCCCCGTTCAGTACCACTCTGGCTGCTCTACTCCCGCCTCGAGGAGAAGGCCGGGATGGTTGTCAAGGCCCGCTCTGTACTTGACCGTGCCCGTCTCGCTGTTGCCAAGTCGCCAGAGCTTTGGGTGGAATCTATACGCGTCGAAAGACGAGCAAATAATATTAGTCAGGCAAAGGTTCTTATGGCGAAGGCTCTGCAGGAAGTCCCCAAGAGTGGTCTGCTGTGGAGTGAGTCTATCTGGCACTTGGAACCCCGGACGCAGCGCAAGCCTCGCAGTTTGGAGGCTATCAAGAAGGTTGATGACGACCCGATACTTTTCGTGACAGTAGCGCGCATCTTCTGGGGCGAGCGCAAGCTTGAGAAGGCGCAGAATTGGTTCGAGAGGGGTATTGCGTTGGACCCCGACTTGGGAGATACTTGGGCGTGGTATTATAAGTTCCTGATGCAGCATGGGACAGATGTGAGTTTACGAATTCCCTCTCCGCAAAGAACGTCGCTAATATCCAACAAGGAGAAACGGGCAGACGTCGAGGCAAAGTGTATTCTTAGCGAACCGAGGCATGGCGAGATATGGCAGAGCGTTGCGAAGGATCCGAAGAATGCGTCGAAGAAGACAATAGAGATCCTAAAGACAGTGGTGGCGCGCTTGGAATGATATGAATAGAAGAGTGTTACAAATAGGTCGAGATGGGCATGATATGGATTCCCTCTTGCAGGCGTTATTGGAAATATAGGACAATGCCAAGGCATAACCTCTAGCATGGTCCAATTTTACAATCAAATCAATTTGTTGAAAGTGCCAAATCCAGCAAGAATATATTCAGATTGATTTCTGGGTAACTAGCCTATTTATTGAATTCTTAAGTGAGAAGGCCGCCTTCTTGCTCATCCATCCCCAACGATCGGAAAACATCAACAAATTGGTATGATATAGCAGTATATGACAAGTGATATTTGAGTGAAGTGTTATTACATGCCTTGACGCCGACCCGCAACGTTTAGTAGATTGAACTATTATACAGTATTATCGGTTTCACGCAAATCTCGCCTCAATGACATGCCTTGCCGAACTTCCGAAGCCTGTGGTAATTGTACGGCAATGGCGCCAAGAACCCAGCTGCCATCGATACAATGGCAGCTCCCCAGAACTGCGGCGAGTCGAGCTGAATGACTCCCCCCGTTAGATGGTAGTCGACAAGGTTCTCGGCCAGTTCCATCGACAGCATTGATATTAGACTCATTCCTGCAGCCGTCTTCGCCGCTACCATCCAGCCAAGCTGATCACGGCCGAGACGGAGAAGAGTAGTCTCTAGAAGTAGAGAGGTCGTGACACCACCAGCCACTAAATCATGTTAGCTGAGAAAATACAAATCAATTGATAGGGCCATACTGGAGATCGCCATGATTGCCCCAGTCCCGAGATCCGGATGGAAAGCTTGGAGATACCACATGGATGAGAAGTCGCCGAGAGTACAGCCAACCAGACATCGTAGTGTGTTTACACCCGCTCGACTCCAAACTGGCCTCGATCCCCAAAACTCCGATGAAAACACCGAAGGGGGCGGCGTATTTCCTTCATTTCCTCCGCATCGAGCCTTGGGGGGGGTGCTTTGAGTGCACTTTGGCCGTAGCTGGAACGCGGCTGCAGGGGCTATATTTGATAAAGAACTCAAATGGACAGGGCGGCCTGGAGAGAGCAGACGAGCCGAGGATCTAAGAATAATGGGTTGCATGGCTGACACTGTCGATAGTACGGGTCCAGCGGATGCATCTGAAAGCGAAAATCCGTAATATATTCGAAAAGGAGTAAGAATTGATAAAAATGATGGGCTTGGTCGACTTATATGTTGTTGTTGCTCAGAGAAGTAGCTCCACTTTTTTGGCCATTCATTCACCAACCGCATAAAATCACCGCACAAACCACTCACCTCACAAACTACGAACTTGACAAATGCGCATTAGATGTTGAAAATATTTGCAATAACCTAGTTAGAGTTTCCGCTGATTGTTTAATTGAGGAGTCCACTGCTGGAGAAAGCTCCATTAAACGGTGAGCTATAGCCAGTTTTGCGTGGTGAATTCGGTCGCCGATAGATCTTTCCTTGGCAACTTTGGAGGGGCGGCTTTATCCACGTCGTCATTTCATACACTCCCCGAACCTCCAGCAACACCGTGCCAGGAGCCTTGGAACGCCCATTACAACAAATCCCCACGGCCACAATAAGAGAATGCCGCCACCAGCCACCGAGTCTGACCTCATCTTCTCGGAACAAGCGAACC
Source organism: Pseudogymnoascus sp. BL549 (assembly GCA_001630585.1). Lineage (NCBI taxonomy): Eukaryota > Fungi > Ascomycota > Leotiomycetes > Thelebolales > Thelebolaceae > Pseudogymnoascus > Pseudogymnoascus sp. BL549. The sequence goes on along the minus strand of LNAR01000523.1, from coordinate 10,828 downwards.
ATAACTTCTCCAAGACCCTGGGAGATATTAAACGCCATACACTCTCCATCCACAACCGTCTCCGCTCGATCCTCGTTGATGCCGCTTTCGTTCAAAGCGTGTCGGAGGCCTATTGCCGTCCGCTAGTCGCCAATGAACGGTGTGGAAGCTGGTATATCAACCCTGAATCCAAATCGGGGAGCGCATACTTCAAAAGCACCGATGGACATACAGGCGTTTGGAAGTTTAGCACCCGGAGGTTAAACACACACCTCCTGGAGTTGATTGGAACTGGTGATGGGTAGGCGCGTGGGGAATCTTTGGATTTGGATGCGACGCTGACTCTTTATAGGTGCATTATTGTAGATTCTACTCGGAGAGGAAAGAGTTTGTTAACCCGTCATCCATTCCTTTTTGGCCGAGCTAACCCCATGACAGGAATGCCGGATGCTCTGAGCAAGACAATTCCAATATGGTGTAGCGTCATTAACCGCTCCCTCTTCCCAACCAAGCCGGAATATCATAACCTCTACACGCCACCACAAGCCGTATCAAGCTCGGAGCATACCCAGATAGCCGCACGGCTAGACGGCTTTGCGGAGTCCTTCGCCAGCCTAGGCATTGACATGGAACCGCTCAGGAAGCACATATCTAAACCGATAAGGCCTATATGGGTGACACCAGAATCGGCACTTCCTGTTGAGGAACAAGTGTTCAGCGATTTTCACCCCATCATATGCTGCACCGCATCTCGGCGAGTTGCCGGTGGTGAAGTTAGTGAAGGGGGCTACATTCAAGGCTCTGGGGATGACACTGAGAACTGGGCCTATGGATTGACTCCCCCGGTGTTCTGGCAAAATAGCGAGCTCTTGCTTTCCACGCCGGAATCTGAGCTCCCAAGCTTGATCACAGAGTTGGTATCAAGCTTTTCCAACACCAGCACTAGCAAGGCTAGCCCGTCCCTTCTACCACCGACTTCCTCTCTTTATGTCACGTCGCCATCTCGTACGGCGCAACCTGCTACTGATAGAGACATTTTCATCGCAATTTGTTCTAAAATTACAAGCCCTGAAAGCTGGCAGAAAGATAAACATAACCTGGAAATTGGAATTGGTTCCGGGAAAATTGGAAGCCGCAATCTACGATCCGCCTTACCTCATGTGCTCGATTTCGTTAAGAAGTCACTCTCAACTGCTTCAGCTGGATCCGAGCCTCCCCGTATTGTGGTGGCATGCCCCGATGGCAAAGATCTATCCATCGGAGGAGCACTTGCTATACTTTGCATCCTGTATGATGATAACGGTGATTTGCTTGACCTGGGGCAAGAAGTTACAGGCATAGACAAGGCCTATATTCGGCGACGCTTAGGGTGGATTATGACAGCCATGCCGGATTCAAACCCGAGTCGCTCGACGCTCCAAAGTGTCAATAGCTATTTAATGGGAAGACCAAGTTGAAATATAAAAGCAAATAACTTGTAACAGTTCACAGTAGACCACAACTTTGTATGCCCACATGAACTCTCGCAGCATGGGTTGTCCCTCTACAGCTGCTATCCGTATCCGGCTTCACCGTTCGTCGACCTGTACCGTCCTTCATTAAGGTATGTTATTTCATTGTCTTTCTGGTCGAATGCCGCATTCGTCGCTACAAACAATAACAAAGAATGGCGGAGACGTCTTATTGTATTATCTTCAGTTTTCTTCGAGAGAAAACTCTTTCTATTTTATTGTATATTTTTCTGAATACTCGTAGAAACTCGAGTTGACAGTTCCCCATGGCGACCGACAACAATCCGCTCGTGGCTGCCTTTGCAATCCCTCTACTGGTTTTCGTCGACCTTCTTTTTGCCAAATAGACTACTCTTAGCCTTTTTCAGGCTTCTTCCCACCGTACCAGTAAGGTTCCTCTTGTCACCCTTCCGATTTTCCTTACTCAGAAACCCAGCTTCTTCGGCTTTTATCTCCTTCCAATCTAGCCCGAATGCAGCCTCGAAGACAGGAGACAGATCGTGAGAGGCACAAATCTCATTCTGTTGCTCTCGATCGACCTTTCTTCGGGCGATTCTGTGAAGCTCATCTTTAACGGTGGACATCCCAACAGGAAGCATAAGAATTGCGGCGACAGTGCTTGGCGAAAAGTACTTCCCGCCGAGGAAATACTCATGTTTCGTTTCATTAAGACGGTTTTGTGCCTTAACATCCCTGCCGAAGTAACGAAGGTCGCGAATGAATAATTTTGCATTGTCCTTGAACCCTGGGATTGCATTCAGATTCTCAAGCGCCTTGTTTCGTTGGAAGATCGAGTAGTTGCTCTTTTCCCAGATATGTTGAAAGTCTGCCTTCCATGGTCCCCGTAGCAAAGACGTGTGCCATATGTCATCAGTGAGAACAATCTCCTTAGGACGTCGGTTTTGTGTCATTGCAGTAACAGTGATGTTCGACACAGCCTTTCCAGCTGTAACCTGCGCGGTAATCCAGCCTAATATTATATTAGTTTTATATATAAAGTAGATTCTAAAACAGTCCTTACCAAGCAAGTAATCCTTAGAAAACGTTTCTGTATTGCCACCTCCGATGTTTATAGTAACCTTATCATCGTCATCGAGGTCGCGAATAGGCTCCAAGGTTGCTGCGTCAAGGCCAGAGGTAACATGATCGAGGGGTGTGCGGATGAAGATCTCAGAAACTTTCCGACGCTGTCCAGAAACATGACGGCGCTCTGCAAGAGAATTATTGTGACTCGAGGCCTTCGATGTATTCGGAGAGAGGGATCTTTAGCAGTTCGAATATGAATTGTAACCACATCATCGCTTTGACAGTAGAGGCTCCATGTAACCTCAATGCTCTTGTCACTCAGAAGCTGGACGGTAGCCTTCATGGAATTCGAGCGGATCCAGAAAGTATGTTTGTCGACGTTAGAATCGACGCTGGCGATTTGAAGGCATTTTTTAAGTGACATGCCACAGTTCTTCACCTCAGATAGTAGTAAGTGACCCTTTTTGAACGGAGGTACAGAGGCTGATGGCTTCATATTCTCCCAGAGAAAAAACCAGATTTGATCAGAAGCCATGATTCCGAGATGTGATCGTAGTGACTTCGAGATGGGATAGTAGTAACTTTCGAGATGTGATCGTAGTGACTTTTGATGGTGACTTTTGATGTGTACGGGTTGGTAGGTAGAATTCACAGAGAGGTTGACAGCTAGAGAGNGATCAGAAGCCATGATTCCGAGATGTGATCGTAGTGACTTCGAGATGGGATAGTAGTAACTTTCGAGATGTGATCGTAGTGACTTTTGATGGTGACTTTTGATGTGTACGGGTTGGTAGGTAGAATTCACAGAGAGGTTGACAGCTAGAGAGAGAGAGGTTGATAGCCAGAGAGGTTGATAGCCAGAGAGGTTGATAGCCAGAGAGGTTGATAGCTAGAGATTTAAGACTGGCGAACAAACAAAGACAACCCAGCCTTCTTAGCGCTTCTTATGCTTGTTCTTCGGCTGAAACGATTTTTTTGGCAGTCCTTTCCAGTTGTCGCTATCTTTGAGTTTTAACTGAGATCGATCTAAGATAGCAAGAAACTCGGTGTTTGTTTGCAAATCTTTTGGCTTGATATTAAAAGCCTTCTCAAAAATAGGTGCCAAATCATGGGCAGCGCATATTGGATAGTCCTCGCTGTCAGCCCTTTTTTTCGCTCTTCTCTCCAAGCGTTCCCTCAGAGTATCTTTGATAAGCGTTTCGAAGGTTTTGTTATCGATAGCATCAACTATGCAGGCCTTCAGCTGCTGAGCCTCGATCGGGTCGAAGTATGGCATGCCGATATATGATATATCCTGGACCGTATCGAGTCGTGCTTGGGCCTTAGGATTCTCTCGGAAGTTCCGAAGGTCATAAACAAGAACATGAATTTTGTACCATAAGGATGACTGGGCTTTCAAGTCCTCGAGAGAAGCGGGTTTGGAAGGGAAGGTCTCCATAGCTGTTTCCTGGCGTAGAATATTTGTTACACGTGTGGTGTTCATAGAGGAAGCTTAGTTTGATACAAAATAGAGATCACAGCATCGGAAAATCGGAATATATACCCATAAATCATGGGCATAAAGCTAACTGTGCGCTTTAAGTTGAGTCAGTATTGTAGGCTGACTTTTTAATCGGTTTAAGCGTGAAATATTGCCTAGTCATCAATTATAATGTAACTACGCGGATGATTAGACTTGCTTTTATCAGACTGTCAGACCACAAGTGTAGGATACCAGGCTTCGCAACATCAGCTAATTAACTTTAGTACTTTCTTGTACCAAGTACGGTCTGAGCGAGCGCCTGAGTTATATCCATGAAAAATATGATATTGTTGGCTAACATGGAACAACAATACTCCTCTTCCGCCAAAACCTGTACGTACCACTATTTCATCCACTGACCCGCAAGGCTGACACTTTCCCCTCACGAAGTACGACCGCCATCTACAAACAACAATCCTAACATTACACGCGACCATGAAGAAGAAAACACTTCTCCTCATATTTATCCATGGCTTCCAGGTCCGTCTCATTTTCTCCCGCTTTCCATCGCCGACTAACTCCAACAGGGTGACGATAAAACCTTCGCTTCCTTCCCTAGCCACATCGTCGGCCTCCTAGGCCCCGCCCTCCCCAACACCAACATCATTCCCCTCGTCTACCCCGCCTATGAAACTCGCGGGGATCTCGCCGCCGCGGTAACCTCCTTCCGAGGCTGGCTCCTAGATCACGTCATCGACCTCGAAGTCGCCGCCGAAACACCCTCCCCCTCCGTCGCGCCCAGCGTCCACGTCGTTCTCATCGGTCACAGCATGGGTGGAATCGTTGCCGCGGACGCCCTCTTGGGGGTAGCGAGCGAGCAGACAATTTTACCTAGCGAGCCGAGCAGCGGATCGGAAAAAAACACGCTTCCGTCGCCGGCGACGAATCTGTTCCCCAATATCAGAGGCGTCCTAGCAATGGACACCCCATACCTAGGTATCAGCCCCGGTGTCCTCGCCTACGGCGTCGAGGCGCAGTACCAGTTTGCCAGCAGCGCTCTAGCACAAATAGGCGCAAGTGGATTGTTCGGCGGCGGTGCGGCTGCTGCAGCGAGCGGCGCGAAATCTCCAACAACAAGGAGTGCTGACGCACTTAAACTGCCTGCAGCCGAGGGTGGTGAGGAGGGAAAAAAGGACATTTCAACGTGGGGTAAATGGGGTAAACTCGCTGTCTTAGGCGGGGCAACAGTACTGGCTGCGGGCGGGACAGCTGCATACGTTAAGAGGCGCGAGATCGGAGAAGGTATTGGGTGGGCATCGAGCCATTTAGCATTCGTTGGGTGTCTCATGAGACCTGAGGAATTGAAGACGCGGGTTGCGGGGGTGGAGAGAGTGAGCGCGGGGGCGGAGGTGGGGTGGGTGAATTTATATACGAAGTTGGGAAAGGCTGCTCCGCCGGGGTCTGGGGCAGGGAACAGAACGTTTTGCAATTTGCCTAAGGGAGGGAAGTGGAGGGAGGAGTTGAACGACAAAGCTAAGGACGAGATATCGGCGCATATAAGTAAGTACCATTTTTTTGGGGGGAAGGGTCTCTTATCAAAGGGTCCAGAGATTAAATCCTACGTTCTAACACTACAATAGACATGTTCTCCCCGCAGAACAACCCAGGCTACGGAGTCCTAACCCACCACGCCTCGGACTACATTTTAAAGTGGACCGGCCACCTCTTCACCAACGACGAGGCCGAGACCTATCCGAGCTGATGTCAATATGGCCACTGTGTCCTCGGATGAGCAATATCCTGATGGCTGGTCTTATAGGAGTGCCAAGGGTATAGTGTTGTACCTATTTCGAGAGCGATCGTCACGGACGCGGGTATCACGGAGAACCCGCAGCTTTATTGCAGATCAGAGTCAAAGAGGGGCCTCTCACGCCTGAGATCTATCACCCGAGACTCGATTCACCCAAGATGGAACTCCCCGGTCTCACCTGCAGGCCTTAAGATAATGGAGCCGAAAATCGCTGGCGTAGATCATTGTCACACAGGCAAGCGGGCACAGCCGTGTCTAGTAATCTATCAATATGTTAGGCGAGGACTATTCCAAATAGCATCAATATTCCTATTGTGCTCATTTTGGTGATGTTGAGGAGGATTAAAATAAAATAATGTAATCGAATCTGCTAACCTCCCTATTCCCTTCGCCCCCAACCCAGATATAATGCACTTATTATATATGGTCTATCATGTGTACGTATGCCCTTTACACCCCATCCTATTTCCCCCAGTATCCCTTTTGGCCCGTTTATACCCCCAGTATCCCATCCTATGCCTCATCATATCGTAATCATAAATAACGCCGCATGTAAACCCACAAAACCACCTCCGTCGCGCGCATGCAGAGACAACAAAATTCCCGACACCCAAGCCTCGTGCTAGCCCATAAAAAGAAATCCCACTTCACACACCACCACTCTCCTTAAGCAGCTCACCCACTGGACCCCCAACCTTCCACCGACCAACTTCCCTAACCGCACTCTCAAAGCCTTCCACAACACCGCCCTTGCCATCCCACACCTCCCCAACCCACTCAAACTCCACCCCCGCAAGCCAGTCCCTCAGTAGCCCTTCACCTCCAGCCACCGCATTGTCCCTCACTCTCGCAAAAGGCACCATCATCGCCGCCCACGCCGGTAAGCCCACTAGTTCGCGGGGACCGGGACGCATCCACACAGGCACACCTGCGTACGTGCCCTCTGTAGGCCGCGCCATCCATCTAGCGACAGAGTGCGCGAGAGACAGCGTAGCAGCGCGAGTAGCTGGTGTGCGTAACCCGGCAGCAAGGACCGCGCGGGTGAGCGACGCAGATAGAGGTGGCAGAGGTGGGTGTGCGGGTGGTGAGGGGTATAGGTCTGTGTAGTTTGGCTTTGGCGGGTCAGTGGAAGCGGCGGAAAGAGAAGCGCGGTGGGCGGTTAGAGCATGGTGGAGGAGAGCGTCGAGAGGGGTCGTGGGAGCGAGGAGACGGGGTGGGAGGGTCCACGGTGGAGGTTGGTGGTGGGGGGATGGGTGGAGAGGGACTTGGGAGAGTTGCTGTTGGGCGCTAGGTTGGAGTATTTGCTGGCGTTGAGGCGCGGGCTGGATTGGTTGTGGACTTTGGAGAGGTGGCTGTGGTTGTTGCTGCTGCTGTTGTTGCTGTGGTGGAGCCGAGGGGGTGGTTCCTAAATTATAAGTAGTCCTGCTTGGAATATTGCTTGGCGCACTCGTCGGCGCCATCTGTTGCCCGGTCTGGCCTGGCTGACCCTGGAAAGCGAACGGCATGCCGGAGGGAGACATGTATGCTGAGGGCGGCGGGGAGAAGATGCTTCCGTCCTCGAGATCAAAAGGAGATGTGACTGTCGTCCATGATTGAGCTGTTCCAGTTCGTCAGTTCTCAGGTCTGTCTAAGTCCGGCGTATAGGATGGTGCATGAGGTGTGGGAATTGCAGGAAGTACTGACGGGAAGCGAGATCGCTCCCCATGCCCAGGTCGTCGCCGCCGCCACTACCGCCGCTACCGGGAAAGTCGATCCGGGATGCTGGGTCCATGTCCGTGAAGCTGGCTGCCGGTGATTCGGTCTGGGGAAAGGGTGAGATCAGTCCGTCAGACGGCGCGTACGTAGCCATATCACTTGCTCCAGCAGGTGTGTCCGACCGTGGAAGGACCATGCCTGGACCACTGAAGCCCGCAGGCATGCCATTGGCACCGCCATATCCCATATCCATACCGGCGGTCCACTGCATGTTAAGATCATGAGGACGCAGGTCCCGACCAAGACCAGCCAGAGGGTCGGTAAGCGGTGCGCCGGCGTCCATGGCGCCAGTGTTCCTCATTTCCAAGGCGTTGATGCGGTCATGCAGAGTGGCAACTTCGTCCTCAAGTTGACGGTTGCGCATATGCACAATCCAAGTGCGCCTCTCCTTCTCCGGGTCCGTAAGCTCCTTCACCTGCTGTTCCAGAGAGTCAATCTGGTCTTTGGTGCGTTGGCGGATGGCACGCTGCGCCTCGCGGTCATTGGCACGTTTGCGTGCCAGCTGGGCAGCTGAGAGGCGGTTGACTGAGCGGGTGCCTGCGCGTGAGGCTGGGAGGGGTTTAGTTGGTGATTTTTTGAGGGCTCGGGGCGGGAAAAACAGTTACTCACCACGATGTCTGACTTGGGGGTGGGCATTAGATGGCTGCCTTGACCGGGTCCCGCGCAGCTGCTCTCTTGCTTGCCAGTGGTCATCGTCGCTCTCAGTTGAGCGCCGACCATTTGGCCCTGCGTTCTCGTTTGACATTCTGTCGTTCATATGTGAATCGTCGACAGTGCAATTTAAAGAGTGTGCAGGAGAAGGAGGGAGATAGTTGTTGTTCCCAGACGCAATAGTGGCGTGAGTGACGTTGTATGGTGGCGACCGTTCTAGGTTGAGATAGCGCATTTGAGAGATGGACTAGGCAGACTAGAGCTATGTAGAGTATAGCGAGGTTTAAGGTGCCAGTGTTGGGCAGAAGATGATCACTGGAGCTCAAATGCGTGCACTTTTGGTTTAAACGTATAAAGGCGACAGTGATGATGAGAATGAAGAATCCTCAGGTTGGATCTGATAGTATAAGTTTCGAGCGGCCAAAGCTCTTGGAAAAAATGATGATGGTAAAGTCTCGACCGGCAACTAGACAGGGAGGCTAGGGGCGCCTTTTAGTCTGTTTAGTCTAGTAGTTTTAGTGCAATCGTTAGTTCCCTGGATATCCTGATAAATGGGGACCAAAGTTCGGAACCAGGGATGTGGAGAAGGAAGGGTGACGAGAGGGGGGGTAGGAGGGGGTCAAGAGGGGGGGCGAAACGCGGGAGTTCTATGCTAGGGCAACCATTTTGGCGGGTGAGTTCCACATGTCAACGCCACTGATGCTCATGAGAAACTCGGGGAGATTCGGTGACAGGCCGAGTCGCGGTTGGGGTTCGAGATGCGTGGCACTTTGTTGGGTTTTGTTGAATATTTGTCTCATTTCCTCTCACTGTTTAGGTCGTTTGGCCCGTTTTCTGTCGTATGGGACCGCGGGTTCTAGATTTGGAATACCTAATTAAGGTAGAAGGGGGACAGCAAAGCCCGGATGATCAGGATCACGTTCAGGGTAGGCTAGACCGTTGGTTCGGGGGGTGAGGACGACATGCCCATTGTCTGCCAGATACTAGGATCTAGGCGGTAGCAAAGTGATACAGGAACCGAAGCTTCATGGAGATGTGTTTACTAGAGTCGATGTATGCAGATGGATGTAGATGTGTGCATGATAAGTACAGGGGCACTAGAGTATCCATGCGCTCTGCATACCCTAGTGTCGTAGCTAATGCAAAAACAGTGGGATTATGGGGTTATGGACATGGGATAATGGGCACACTATGATGCAGGATGCAGAATTGAGAATGCACAAGAATTGCGGGCGGTAAGAATGGGGAAGTTGATCCCTCCAAGAGATTAGCATGCACGCCTGGCACACTTTGCACGGCCCTAGAGTTGGGTGACCCGCAGAAGCTCCATGCCCATGCAGTGTCTGTGGTGAGAACAGAGCTAAGAGTGATGTCTCAGGCTTTGATGTTGGTGGACAGACGGGTGGCTGGGGGGTATATGTAACTGCTGTTATTGGGAACTTCCAAGATTTTTCATCGATATGCACCAGATGGTGACGATGTTCACAGCTCAGCCTATTCGCTATCGGTCACCAGCGTTGAGCAGGGAAGCGGTGAGAGCAATAGCGACAGCGAGAGCGGTGAGGTGAAGGTTGGAAGAAAAAATGAGAAGATGGATGGATGGGTGATGGATGGATAGGATTACTGGTGGACTGGTGATGCTTGTCGAGACGGGAAAGAGTCAAGAGGGAGGGGAGACAGCAATGCCTGTAAAGCGTGAGAACCGGATGGCAAGAACGAGCCGCCTCCTGATGGTTCCTGGTGGCGAGGACATGAAGTACCACGGCGAGCCACAGTATGTACTGGATAGTCCTATTCAGTACTGCTACGGGAACATATACTTTCCGGAGGTGATGGCCGTGATCGGCAACCCAGCGCGGGGTGGAACGGAGAGGACATGATAGTTCCAACGGCATCCAGCAAAGTATGTATAGTACAACGCCGGTACTCGATTTAGTACTGGCAGTACCGCTCGGCCAACCCTGATGCCCGGTACCGGGCAGCTGGAATGGAATGAATGTCCACAATCAGTGGCGAGAGACGGTAATATGGGCGAGGTGGCGAGGTGTTGAAACGGTAGATGTGGATGTGAATGTGGGAACTACACACATGGAGATATCCGCAGAATTGGAATATTCATCAAGAAATGCCATCAGGAGGATACAGACATGTTGATGCCGAGCCCTGGTAAGCTGAAGAGCCGTCACGGCGGCAAGACGTCAGGAGACGGTGGCGAGGAATGCCAAAAACGTGAGGTAGGGTAGTAGTGACGGATGGATGATGATACCGCAATTCAACCGCAATTTTGCCGCAATGCAACATTGCGACGTGACGAAGCAGCAAAGACGAGCGGGCAGGATGATGCCGCATGCTATTCCTGTGGTATCAGATGTTGGCAAATCCAAGAATATGATACAGCAAGATTGTTGGTTACAACAAAAAATGTTGGCACGGGTCCAGAAGAAAGAGTCTGATGATGCAGCCCATGGGATATGATGGATGCGACTGATATGATTGATACGAGACAAAAATATGACAAGAGGGCAGGAGGGCAAGAGGATGGCCAAAAGGGAGTTGAGGACATGCAGGAGCTGCAGAATTTGCGGTATCTGCAGAGTTTGCGACTGTGGATGTAATGGCGAGGGAGTGAGTCGA
>LNAR01000522.1:23388-75177 GCA_001630585.1 Pseudogymnoascus sp. BL549 | reverse complement strand
TTGATCTACTACTGTGTCGTAGTGATGATGCGTGGAAGAATACGATTGATAGCCACGCCTCCATATAAACAACCTCACGGACTCCCCGGGACATGTGCATGGTTAAAATATGGGAAGATAGTAAATGATTTCTACATCCCCATTCCAGTCCCATGACAAACTAAGGGTGTGTTTATATACAAAACCGTTCGACACAGGCACACTCCACCACCCCATTCTTTCCTGCATTCTTTCCAACCACAGCACACCTCTCCCCTTTCAACAAACACACAAACACACATACACACGCACACACACACAAAACAAAAGGTGACACCCAAAACTCCCAATCCCACCCATTACACCACCACCCGTTCGCTGCAACCCAAAACACCAAGATGCATATATACTCTCACTCTCCACCATCACCACCTCCCATCCCCTTCTTCCTCCTCCACAACACTATTCCTCCTCCTCCTCCCAATCCCCCACCTTCCAAACAGTCTCCCCATAACCCCCTTCCCCCCATCCGCCCTCGGCGACTCTCTCGGCACAAACCCCCTAAACCCCGTCGAGCGTCTCCTCCTCCTATTCCTCGGAATCAGCGGCGACGAATCACCCCCTGCGTCCTCGCTACGGCGGTGATCAAGATCAATACTATGCCGCTGTGCCCCATCCCGGTCCTGGAGCTCCTCCCATATCGCAGCTGCTTCAGCGGTGCGCACGGGGCGCGTGAGGGAGAGGACGGAGTCGAGTTTTGCGGTTTCGGCTGCGGTGCGCGGGGAGGACGGGGTGAATGTGTAGGGGGCGTGAGCGCCGTTTTGGTTGTGCAGGAGGAGGGCGGATTCTTCGTCTGGGGTCCCTGGTGTGGGTAAGGGGGAATCGGTGTCCTCGTCGTCGATGAGACCCAGGCCTGGGGTGAGAGCTGAGGGGGGTGGTGGGGGGGATTGCTCGTCTGAGAGGCGCCAGGACAGGGCTAGGACGCCAGAGAGGAGGATGGCGGTCCCCAGGGCGATTAGGGAGGCGGCGAGGGGCGTGAGGAGGGAGGTTTGGTGGAAGTAGATTAGCCCGTCTAGGATGGCGATTATGTTGTAGATGCAGAAGACGAGGGGGTAGAGGACGGAGGTTGAGACGAGCTTGAGGCCGTGGTGGAGGTAGTAAAGCTGCACCAAGGCGAGGGCGATGAGGGTGGCGAGGATGAGCGAGCTCTGGTAGCGGTCGAATTGGTTCTTGTGGTCGATGATGGTGCGCACGAGGAGCTCGACGGAGATCTTGGCGAAAAGGAGGGAGTGCGCGGAAAGGATCCCGGAGATGGAGCCGAATGCCAGGCCGCGGAGGAGGCGGATGCGGGGGGAGGAGTAGCGCGCGAACGAGGCCGCGGTGGCGGTTATGCCTACCACCAGGGCGCCTTGGCAGAGCATCCAGAAGATGAAGGGCGGGCGCTTGAGGAGCACAAGGAGCTGGTCGAGGTTATGTGCTGGCTCGGGGATGGCGCCGAAGATGGCGATGAGGAGGGCGCCAGCGCAGACGAGGACGGTGCCGCCGAGCGACCAGCGCGTGAACGGCTCGCCGAGGATGAGGGTGGCGCAGATGGAGTTGAAGACGAGGCCGGAGGCCTGTAGAGTGGAGAGGACGGGGAGAGGGAGCGTCGTGATCTGTATGGTGCTCCCGAGGAGGTTGGAGACGATGAACATGGCCATGCCGAGCTGCCAGCGGCGGCGGCGGTGGGGGGGCCGTCGTGCGACATGGGGCGCTTTTTCGTCTTCGAGGATGTGCGATTTGCGTTGCAGGGTTAGGCCGAGACTTTGGACGCTGGTTGAGATGAGGCCGACGAGTATGCCGATCTGGAGCAAAGAGAGGGTTAGTGTCATTCGTGCTTGTGGTTTGAGGGAGAGGGGAGGAGGGATGAGGATTCTGCGATGGAGGAAGGCTTACAGCTATACTGCCTTCTGGCGACAGGTCGCCGAGCTGGCCCACCATCACTCAGCGGTAGAGGTTCGTATTCATTTGCGTGGGTGTGTATTGGATTCCTAGCGGTCTTGCGGTCTTCGAACTCTTTCTGGCGGTGTTGGTGGAGGAATGGTTGGAATAGTGGGAGTGGTCTAGGAACGTGGAGAGGTCCGGACCAAGGCGGTGTCACTCGGGTGGTTCGTTCTGAGACCACACGCGGCTTTGTATGGGTGCGGCGGCGATGTCTATTTTGGAATACTGCGGCTATGCGGTAACGAAAGGCAGCTGGGGTGTAAGGCTACAGTATGATGTTTGAAATACCCAAACTGGTAGGCTATAGCATTTTTAAGTACTGTAGTCAATTATAAGAAACAGCCCTCCCATGACATTTTCACCACTTGACTCGATCATCGGTCCATCCAACTACACCGTTTCAATGGGTTGTCACCTGATTTGGGGCCCTTTGGTGTCACCTTGAGACGCATATCGGTTGGCGCTTGGTGCTTATCGGAACGGGAGCTTAATCTGTCCAGGATCCAGCTCAAGACCTCAACCACAACTTGCTACCTACCACACGCATCTTGGCCACGGCACCAGCACATTCTACAAACTCACACCCCAACGTGCCAGGACCCTTTCATTGCCCAAGATGTCGCACGCACAAGCACTCTCTGACGACCAGGTACGCCTTCATGCTCCCTCCCCAACCCTACAGCACGGCACAGCACATCTAACCCCGACCGCAGGTGGGTCAAGAGCTCAGGAAGATGACAGCCTTCATCAAGCAAGAAGCTACAGAGAAGGCGCGCGAGATCGAGATCAAGGCCGACGAGGAGTTCGCCATGGAGAAGGCCAAGCTCGTCCGCGAGGAGCAAAGCACAATCGACACGCAGTACGAGAAGAAGTCCAAGGCGGCCTCGATGTCGCAGCAGATCACCGCCTCGACCGTGTCCAACAAGACGCGGCTGCGTGTGCTGAGTGCGCGCCAGGAGCTGCTCGATGGGATCTTTGAGGCGGCGGCGAAGAAGCTGCCAGAGCTCACGAAGGATAAGGCTCGCTATGAGGCGGTCCTCAAGGATCTGATGCTGGAGGGTTTCTATGCCCTGAATGAGAGTAAGGTGCAGGTTAGGACGAGGAAGGCGGATGTGGCGGTTGCGAAGAAGGCGGTGGAGGCGGCTAGTAAGGAGTATACGAAGAATACGAATAAGGAGATCTCGGCGAGCTTGGATGAGGCCAACCCGCTCGAGGAGGGATTGTGAGTTTGCGTTCTGTTCTGCTTACCTGGAGTTAATGTGCTAACTGGAATTAGGGCGGGCGGTGTCTCGATTGTGGGAAGTGGTGGCAAGATCGATATCAACAATACCCTGGACGAGCGTCTGAGGCTGCTCCAAGATAACGCCTTACCCGCCATCCGAACGACGCTGTTCGGGAAGAACGAGAACCGGAAGTTCTACGACTAAGCGATCTTGTGTTTTCACGGCTGCTGCTTGCCGAGTCGTGATGTAGGGGTCTCATAGATGGAACTGTGGGGGGTTGCGGGATGCTGCTTTTTGGGGAGAGCATGACGTAGATTGGAGAGCCTGGAATTGTATGATATATTTACACTGCAGAGCGACCATGGAGCGTGTTGAAAGCCGAGAGAAATTTGAGCTCTAAATTATACTCTGTGCTACATCATCATTTTGATCTATTTGAACTCCGAGCTCTAACCAAGGCCTTTGTATCGCTGCCATTATTCATTAGTTATTGGTTTCCTAAAGTGCTTCGTCATGAAGGCGGACTGCTTCAGCGCGCCCTCCCTGTCTCTCCCTTGTCCCGGCAGGTCGAAAATACTCTGCTTAGGCTTTAGACGTGTCCGCGTCAGCTCCATCAGTCGGTTCCGCAACTTTTCTATCGTCCGCTTTGTATGAATTCTCGACGGGGACAACGTCCCACGGTCGTTGATACTACTCCATATGATCTTGAGCTGGTACTCCAACTCATCGATGTCGGAATTATACTCCTCCTCAACTTGCAGATTGCTCAAGTCGAGTTCAGCCGCGGCCTCGTTCCCGATGGCGATTCCAAGGAGGGATACTAGCGCCGAGAGCTGCACATAGTCCGAATTTCTGCTAATTTGGAACCTGGGGCTGCCCAGAACTTGCACAAGCTTTCGCAGCTTGATAGCTTGTTCCGCAGGCTTTTGGGTTAGGTCGCCGTCCTGGCAGAACACGGCAAGAGACATTCGCCTTCGTAGGTCGCGGAGGCGAGGAGTGGAGCATGGTATACAGTCAAGAATCTGTAAGCACAGTGACTCCTGTGCTACTGTTGTATATATATCAGAGCATATGCGCTGGCACTGTCAATTTCAGTTAGTAGGTGCGTAAACGAGGCAAAGAAGGTACATACCAAAATCTCCCAGTAGCCATTATCGATGGCATTAGAGAGTGCCTCCATGGTGTAATACACCGTAGATAAAATCATCGCAGTATCTTTCACGAGGCTATCCGCACAAAGCCGTGCTAGTAGAGACACCGTATAACCACAAGTAAGTGGCGTTGCAAACTTCGCTGCATCGCCGAGGAATTTGATGTAGAGCTGTAAAGTACTCCACTCGCGCCCCTTGTATGCAGTTTTATAAACATTGACTACTTCGACCTTGGTCTTCCAATCGGTTGCCTGTGGACGAGCGCCTAATAGATCAAACATTTCCTTGACAGTTTTGGGACGAAGGTATTTCTGTATTGCCTCGGGGTCCGCCAACAGAGCATTGAAGAATGTCACTTCAGGAGCTGCGGTTGGCTGTATGCATGCCATCACTAGAATCCACAAAAAGCTTTCCTCGGACAGCTCCTGGAAAGGGGCCATATAACTCATAGCGCCAGATAAAGCCGTTGAGTCCCTGTCTATTTTACGCCCCAGATTATATTTCATATACATTTTTGGAATATTGGCTGGGGGCTTTGTTGGCGTGTTATTCGGCGTTTCGCTGTCAGGGTCGAAGAAATACCATCTCTTATCAGTGGCTGTGGCCTCGGTGCGCGCGACGGCTTGCAGAATTTTGTCCGCGCTGTCGGCATCCTTGTCCGCAATGACCGACTCCAGTAAAGCCTCCTTGTCCACTGTCTTCTCTGCTCTCTCTCCATTCTCTGCCTCGTTTAATATAGACTTCGCTCTCTGTGCGCTGGCCTCTGTAGCTTCGTGCCTCTGTGACTGGCTTACCAGAGACGTGATGCTGAATTTGTATTTATGTTTTGGTTGGAACGTTAATGGAGAGGCGTATGACGGTCCCCTGGCTTTGCGTGTGCTCCTAGAAGTGGACTTCTCGGTGGTAGTGGGGGGCGTGAAAAGATCCGGCAGATCAGAGTCCGAATCAGAGGAGTCCTCATCATTAAATGAGTCCCCGAAGGTTTGCTTGCCAGTTGTCATCTTGATTCTGGCAGAGGCAGATTGTGCGTTGGCAGACTCAGGTTTGGATGGGAGGCGTCCATTTTTCTTGTTGGTAGTAGTTGTAGGTGGGGTATCAGAGGAACTGCTTCCGGCATCCTTTGCCTTCGGCTTGGGTGCTTGTTTGGAGTACGGTGCAGCCCTGGATCTAACCGTGCGGGTAGTAGATGATACTTCGCGCGTGGGCGCGCTTGTCGAAGTCGGTTCGTGAGAGATGTTGTGGGGCAGCGAAGGAATTGATAGATCACCATCATTGTCCGAATCAGAGAGGTCGCTCTTTCCATCCGAGTCCTCGACGGCAAACTGGCTTGAGGAGGGTTTCACTACAGACGGCCCAAACTGGGGTGATGTTTGGCCATTTTTGCCGTTGGTGATGGTAGTGGGAGTTGGGCGAGATGGGGGAGACCCTGGTAGATCCTGGTCAGAATCGGAGGATTCAGAGAGGTCGCTCTCTTCCTCATCTGAGTCCCTGATAATGCGCTGGCTGGAGGTCATCCGCGAATCACTAGAAAGTGACTGCGCTTCGGTGGCAGGTCGGGGCACAGGCAGTTCATTCTTGCTCTTGGTGATGGACGTGGGAGGCTTCTTGGAGACACTGGTTGTGGCGTCTTTTGTTTCCTGCTTCCGGGGTATTGGTTTGAAGAATCGGTGAAGATTGTCCTTTTGGGGAGGGAACTCGACTTTTTTCGGGGGCATATTCGAACACAGCCGTTTGGCTATACCCTACGTCATGGAAGCATGGCGAGTAAAGTTACTGAATGTATGTGGTGGGGAAGATTGGATGGAGGGGCAGCAAGGTTCACAAACCAGCAGCCTTCCGTTATCTTAGTGCTCTACGCGGTTTCGCGATAGGGAGACGCGAAGCGCGATGACTTCCCGTGACCCGGGCGGCCAGCCGCTAAAGTGTGATAACCATCAATTTTGGGATAAAAAATTATTTGACTTGTCCATGTAGTAAACAAACATAAAATGTACTGCCCCAAAGCTATACCCATGACTTTTCGTCAATATTATTATTGCCCAGCCACAATGTCTGACCGAAGTCAAAGTGTCGCTGTGGCTTCCTACCAGCCACCCTGGTAATTTGACATACATGAGATTCTTCACGATAGTGCCTAGGCTGTTCTAACTCACGACAGGGAGATTCGCGTCGTATGGCAAGGGTTATAGGCTTCTAGTGGATATGGATATATTCTTAGATTATCATATGCAAATTGCTGATCATCTTGCTGAGCTTTTACCGTTCCTGTAGTCTGGTTGCATTTAAAAGGCTGGGCGTTCACCGTCACCGAGACATGACTTGCGGCACAGCGGCAGAGTTAGATGAAGCGTACCTAAGCATACATAGAAGTGGAAGAAAAGAGGGGAGGGATGACAAAAATAAATGAAGGAAAAAAAGGTACACGCTCAACAATCATTCGCAAGATATCACACAGTTCAAATGTCGTCTGGGCGCATTGAGCTATGGATGACTAAGCTCGTCGTATACGTAAATCGTACTCGATACGGAATAGAGTTCGCAGATAGGGAAGAAGTTAAGGCCACCAAGGTGTCAGAGAGGGGTTATCTACCCGCAATTATACCATCTTTGCATTATTATTTATTTAACGCCGACCTGATGTCCGGGGTCACCAAAATTCCCCTTAACTCCATATATTGACGTCCCCGGTTTTCGGAGTAAATGTTGTACTCTGTAGACCTGATACAGGTTTCGGATGCCCCTTTTTGCTCCGTGATCTCCAAATCTGCAAGGGGTTGGATTGCTCTACTGTAACTTAATATGGAGACATGGGGAGAGCAGTGGGTACTGCTGTGCCGCTGTGTTGGAAGATATTGGAGAATATATTACCTGAAACATTACTCTCATGCGCTGTCAAATGGAATGGATAGGGGCAAATATTATATTAATGAGATATAAAAAAAAGAGCACGGCGGTATGAACTGTACAGTACCGTACCTGTGCTCTTTCCGCTGTAACTTGAACTCCAACATACAATGTGGACGTACGTACATAATTCGAAACAAAGAATGACAGAGAAATGGTCCAGCCCTGAGAATTTAAGTTGTATTCTCGTTCATGGTGCTTACACATTCTCGTACCTGTAGCTCAGTACTAGTACTTAAGCTTAGTCGTCCAGTTGGAAAAGAAGACTTTTGCACAATATGTCATTGGTGTTGGATCGGCGCTGACACTCGCCTTGGGTAATGTTCCTCACCGAGTGTAGATTTTTCCCATTCTAACTAATACATGTACTTCTACATCGGCAAAAAAACCATCCCTCTCCGAAATCTACTAAGTAGTTGTCTGGCCTTTGGCGCCCATTCGTATTGGTGCAAATAACGGCTCATGGCATCATCATAAATCAACTTCGCTGTGACATATTGCCACTCAAAGAACATCCTTGTCTGGGTCCGACGAATTGTGATTTTTGTTACCGCCTTGCCGCCCTCTAGTGCATTGCATTACTCTTGCCCCGCCGCGGACGCTGCTGCCACCTCGCCGCTTCTGCCGGTATTAGCGGTACTTAAGGATAAAACAATTGACCTCCACCCCAACCCCGGGATTTAGCAATTGCGACCAACGTATCGTCACCTCTCTTTATCAACCCACGATACAGATTGACGATCGCTATACCAGTCACTATAATATTCAGACAAAGGCGCATAATACTCGACAGCGCTGGCGGACACTCGACAGAATACGGGCAGTAGCCCAATCGATAGCTTGCCATGGCTGACCAGCCTCGCCACGGGGACCTTGAGGGCCTGGAGGACGACACAACACCAGCACCCACAAAACGCACCAGATGGGCCACGCGGAAGCTGAAAGGGAGGCAGGGAAGCCGCAAGAGGATATCGATCCTAGAGCGCCTGCAGAAGGGCCAAAATGAGAAGAAGCGCGACTCCAGTGGGGCTGAGAGCGGCAGTAACCCCAGCGTCATGCACACCGTCGCAGAAGAGGACGAGGAGGAGGGAGAGGTTGGATCGACTGAAGAGAGTCAAGATGGACCTGGACCACGCTCTGTGTTCGTTAATATGACACTGCCGGCTGATGCGGTCGATGCCAATGGCCACCCGACGGCACATTACGATAGGAATAAGATCCGGACAGCGAAGTACACACCATTGAGTTTCATACCGAAGAACCTGTGGTATCAGTTCCACAACATTGCGAACATATATTTCTTGTTTCTCGTTATCCTCTCCGTAAGTATCCCCAACCAATCCGATCAATCTCTCTTGCTTATCTGTGCGACAGATCTTCAGCATTTTTGGTGCTGTTAACCCTGGACTCAACGCTGTACCTCTGATTGTCGTCGTTTTCATTACATCTGTAAAGGATGCCATTGAAGATTGGCGGCGAACTATTCTCGACAATGAGCTCAATAATTCCACTGTCCACCGACTCGTTAACTGGACAAATGTCAATATTAGTTCAGATGACGTCTCATTATGGCGAAGGATCAAGAAAGCCACAACTAAAGGCATCAAGTTTATATACCTCGCGATAAAGGGCCTCATATCTCGCAAAGACAAGTCAGAAACTAAGGGAAAATCATACGGAGAGCGCGCAATGGATACCCAGCGTGCATCATACGAAACCTCTGCGACTAGGCGCCAATCAGGATACTCTCAGCGCATGTCGTATGCGTCCGCGGGGGAGGACATTCAAATGACCCGTGTTCCGACCCCAAATCGTCGTAAGAATGCCGGCGATTCCTCGAACCCATTCAAGTCCGCAGCCGACTTTGAGGCGGAGGATTCGCGGGTTATAAGCCATTACCAGGGCGACGTTGTAAACCGCCGCCTCCCTGTGTCTAAGAAAGCGAGATTCCATCAGGATTATTGGAAGAATGTCCAGGTTGGAGATTTCCTACGAATTTATAACGACGATCAGATTCCAGCCGACATTGTCATTTTAGCAACATCGGATCCCGAAGGCGCCTGTTACGTCGAAACGAAGAACCTGGATGGCGAAACTAATCTCAAACTTCGCCACGCATTGCAGTGTGGACAATCGCTCAAACACGCCAGGGACTGTGAACAGGCCGAGTTTGTTATCGAGAGCGAACCCCCGCAGCCAAACTTGTATCAATATAGCGGTGTCGCCCGTTGGACGCAGGCGGATAAGAACGACCCTCATGCACCTGGCCAGCCTATGGCAGAACCGGTCTCCATTAACAACATGCTCTTACGAGGCTGCAATTTACGGAATACCGAGTGGGCCCTTGGTGTGGTCATGTTCACTGGATTCGATTCCAAGATTATGCTCAACTCAGGGATGACCCCTAGCAAACGCTCAAGAATTGCACGAGAACTCAACTGGAACGTTGTGTACAACTTCGTTATTCTCTTCTTTATGTGCTTCATTTCCGGTCTTGTCGAGGGTCTTGCTTGGGCTAGAAATGATAAGTCGCTGCATTATTTCGACTACCCGGACACAGCAGCGCCCGTCGCAGGTCTCATCACTTTTTGGGCTGCCGTTATTTTACTTCAAAACATGGTCCCCATCGCTCTCTTTATCTCTTTGGAAATTATCAAAACGCTCCAGGCGGTCTTCATTTACAGCGATATACACATGTATTACGACAAACTCGACTACCCCTGCACGCCCAAGTCGTGGAATATTTCAGATGACGTCGGTCAGATCGAATACATTTTCTCTGACAAGACTGGAACATTGACGCAGAACGTCATGGAATTCAAGAAGGCTACTGTCAATGGCATTCCGTACGGAGAAGCTTACACCGAAGCCCAAGCTGGTATGCAGCGTCGTCAAGGCATTGACGTCGTGAAGGAGGCAGCCAAAGCACAGGAGCAGATCGCCGAAGCGCGTGTGAGAATGATTGCTGAGACGCGAAGGCTTCACAATAACCCTTATCTGCACGACGAGGATTTAACTTTTATTGCTCCCGACTACATTGCCGATCTTGACGGTGAGTCAGGGGAAGAGCAAAAACAAGCCACTCGACAGTTTATGCTGGCACTTTCCCTGTGCCACAGCGTCATTGCCGAAATTACCCCTGGAGATCCACCCAAAATGGAGTTCAAGGCTCAGTCTCCGGATGAGGCGGCTCTTGTTGCTACCGCAAGAGATGTCGGCTTCACGGTCGTTGGAAACTCACATCACGGTATAAAAGTCAACGTTCTTGGCGACGAACAAGAGTATGCTGTCTTGAATACTCTAGAATTCAACTCAACGCGCAAGCGTATGAGTGCCATCATTCGCATGCCAGATGGGAAAATTATGCTGTTCTGCAAGGGTGCGGACAGCATCATTTATGCTCGCCTAAAGAAGGGCGAACAGAAGGAGCTTCGTCAATCAACAGCGGAACATTTGGAGATGTTCGCTAGGGAAGGTTTAAGAACACTGTGCATTGCACAAAGAACCCTGGACGAAGAGGAGTACCAAATCTGGAATAAGGAGCACGAGTTGGCTGCCGCTGCCATCAACGACCGCGAGGAAAAGCTGGAGCGCGTGTCTGAGATGATTGAGCAAGAACTTACGCTACTCGGAGGCACGGCTATCGAGGATCGTTTACAAGAAGGTGTCCCGGATACCATTGCTCTACTTGCTGAGGCTGGTATCAAGTTGTGGGTTCTGACTGGCGACAAGGTTGAGACGGCCATCAATATCGGCTTCTCCTGCAACCTGCTGAACAACGACATGGAGCTAATTGTCTTCAAAATCGAGGATGACAAGTTGAGCACTGCCGAAGAACAGCTCGGCCAGCATCTACGGACTTTCAACATGACTGGATCAGATGAGGAGCTTCAAGCGGCAATGAAGAACCACGAGGCTCCAGCACCCACCCACGCTATTGTCATTGATGGAGACTCGTTGAAGCTTGTTCTCAATGAAACCCTACGACAGAAGTTCCTCCTTCTTTGCAAACAATGCAAGTCCGTCCTTTGCTGTCGTGTCAGCCCCGCACAAAAGGCCGCTGTCGTGAAGATGGTTAAGGCTGGACTTGACGTCATGACTCTGTCTGTTGGAGACGGCGCCAACGATGTTGCTATGATTCAAGAGGCCGATGTGGGGGTTGGAATCGCTGGAGAGGAAGGAAGACAGGCCGTCATGTCGTCCGATTACGCCATTGGCCAATTCCGCTTCCTTCAACGTCTTATCCTTGTCCACGGTCGCTGGTCATATCGTCGTTTGGGAGATACCATTGCGAATTTCTTCTACAAGAATCTAGTGTGGACCTTCGCCCTCTTTTGGTATCAGATTTATGCGGATTTCGACCAGGCGTACTTATACGATTACACCTTCATCTTGCTGTACAATCTTGCTTTCAGTTCGCTTCCTGTTATCTTCATGGGTGTGCTGGATCAGGATGTTAGCGACAAGGTCTCATTAGCTGTTCCACAGCTCTACCGTCGTGGTATCGAGCGCAAAGAGTGGACTCAAAGGAAGTTTTGGTAAGTTACCCCGATCCACTTTCTCACACATATAAACTAACATATTTGCAGGCTCTATATGCTTGATGGGACGTATCAATCAGTGATTTGCTTCTTCATCGTATACCTCCTTTTTGCTCCTGGCACCTTCGTCACGTCAAGCGGGCAGGATGTTGGAGATCGCAACAGAGTTGGCGTCTACGTTTCATGTGGAGCTGTCATCGTTGTGAACGCTTATATCCTCCTCAACACTTACAGATGGGATTGGTTGATGGTCCTCTTGGTGGCCATCAGTTGCCTCCTCGTATTCTTCTGGGTCGGCGTATGGGGCTCATCGGTTAGCACAGCGGTGTTCTTCTACCAGGCAGCCGCCCAAGTTTTTGCCCAACCGACTTTCTGGGCTGTTACCTTCCTTATGGTCGTTATTTGCCTGTTGCCTCGCTTTGTCGTCAAGTTTGTTCAGAAGGTCTACTTCCCTTACGATGTCGATATCATTCGCGAGCAAGTCAGGCAAGGAAAGTTCGACTACCTGGACGACGAATCAGCATCATCACCCTCATCGTCACCACCGTGCCCGCCAAAGACGATGGACTCATCTGCAACCTCGTCAGACCTCACGGAGCCGGCTAAGCAACCCACGTATTTCATTGATGACCAACGCCCACTCAAAGCTACCACAACCGACAACCCTCGGAGCCAGAACAACAGCGACGGAACAGACTATACGAGGCACCGGATATCTCTAGAGCCACCTATGGAAAACCCCAACCATAGGCTATCAGGCGATAGGCCCCGGCCGTCTTTCGACCGCATGCGCGCCTCGATGGATCGCGTACGCCCCAGTTTCGAAGCCAGTCGCGACTTCACCTCCGCCGCCATGTTAACCCAAGTCGAGTCCAGCCACTCCCACGGGCCCGTTCGCAGCAAGATGAGCCACGTCTCTGACGAATAAACGATGAGAAGCGTCTCATCCTTACGATTCTAGCCGCCGCTCTTACACACGGCGTTTGTACATTAATAGCTTCCTTTTTTTCTCTTTTCTTTTGTACGACTCTTTTTTTTTTGCGGCCATCCGGGGCTGGGGATATCCAAGCATTCACGATTTGGATGAGCAATCTACTCTGCGCTGTTTCTGCGGCATTCAGTTTGGCGCATGTCGGCGTTGCATCAGGTGGTCATGATTTATGGTTCCTTTTCTAGTTTTCTCGGGAGGATGGGAAGGGCTTGCGCTGGGAAAGCAGCAACCCTCGGCGTGTGTGTGCTGTATAAAATTGTGTCTGGGGTGAGGATTTTGCCTACCTTGGAGGGACTGGACTTGGG
Source organism: Pseudogymnoascus sp. BL549 (assembly GCA_001630585.1). Classification (NCBI taxonomy): domain Eukaryota; kingdom Fungi; phylum Ascomycota; class Leotiomycetes; order Thelebolales; family Thelebolaceae; genus Pseudogymnoascus; species Pseudogymnoascus sp. BL549. The sequence continues at coordinate 62,100 of LNAR01000522.1, read as the reverse complement.
ACTTTGCCTAGGCTTGGGGAAGGAGTCGTGTCCTCTTTTTTGAAAAACGTGCATAGATAATTGTTTTTGTAGATACAAATGTAAACAGTACAAAATGGTTTAAACTACTACTTCTTGAGATCTACATTTGGATTCGATTGTGACTTTCATGCTTCGCAGTATATCTCCCCTGAACCCTGAATTCGTTATGAAAACACCCCTAAATTGAGAGAAAGTCATTTGAAACCTGCCATCTTCATGTCCACTTGTATATTTTTTTCAAGTTCAGTATCAAAGCCAGCTATTATTGAATCCAAAAGATGACCGCAGTGACACCGACCTCGACATTCTAATATCTCGATCGCTCATCTCGTGACTTCTCACCACGCCAAGCACTAGTTCGTGTCACAGCTTATCTTATCAGTGAACTTTATCGCGACGGCTCCAAATTCCTCAGCGGCGTACTTCGCTGGTCGCGTCCACCTCAGCACCGAATATATATCCCTTTTTTTAAATTCAGACGAGTCCGCCCACCACCCTGGGGCCTGCCTAAGAATTCTTTTCTGGATTAACCCATTTGCACTTTCACTTCACGAGCTTCTTTGCAGCTTCTTGTGTTTACCTATTTTTGCCCAAGCCAGCTTCAACTAAGCGCCCCGAGACTTGCTTTGCTCAATTCACAACGTCAGCCTTCTCCCGGCAAACAAGCTTCATCTTCATTGCTGCGGCCCATCTCGTCATCATTTCAATTGCTGGTGCCTCATTCAAGCTAAATATGATTTGAGCAATGCTCGAAGTGCCACTTTGTCCTCGCTATACCCCCCCCAATTCTGCACCTGGCGCCCGTCGCTGGGTTCAGACTTAGACCACACCATGGAGGGAATCTATGAAGAGCTTCAGGCTCTGCAGGGGTACATTGATTTCACTTTCACTTGCAGATATTGAGCGGCGGACTGACGTGAAAGCAGGAAGATGGATGAATTCCCCCCCGACGCACACTGGTTCTGCCCGAAACGGAACGACAACGACATTGTTAACTATGGCGATCCGGAGAATGATGAGGAGGGTGCATCCTCCGCTACGAAGATCCAATACATAAACGATGGGAAGACAAGATTACGCATCGCATACCGCTTTTCCATCTCGCTTGGGTTTTCTCCCGAACAGGCTGAGGAGGCAGGTTTCGGGGACTCATACGAACGACGTGTGACGGAGCTCCTGACCAACTGCGACCAATGTGTCCGCAACTACCATACCGGAAGGAAGGAATTTATTGGATACATGTCGGAGGAATTTGCAGACGAGGTGATGGAGCAGCTGACCGATGTCATCGAGCTCTTTGATCACTCTCGAATCGACAAAGGCCTCAGCAGAGCGGCGTCTCTTTTGAACTCTCTTCCTGTCGCTCAACGCACCATGCGATCACTTGCCTCGGACTCTGTTGCTCTTACGGCACTCTACGAGGCGTTATGCTGCCCCTCATATCACAAGTCGAAAGAAAAGCTTTCGACTCTTCTCGGCGATGTGCTCAGGCTGGTCCAAACAACCAAAGTTCTCCGGATAGGGGGCATTGTTCCCGCGACGACCCGCTTCCTTTTTGACGCCGACCAGCATCGTCATCAATTTGCCAGTTTGGGCTGGAGGAAAGCACCCGAGGACCTCGACAGGAAAACTTTTGAGTGGGCTGTCCAAGACGCTCTGGCGGAACAAATGCAGTTCATTGCCGTGCCTGGCCGCTCGTTGACGGAGATTCAACGGTTTTGGGAGGGTCTTGTTCTTATTATCAACAAGCTGGACAGCGATCTCATCACTCATTCTCTACGCGGGCTAGAGGTTACTCCGGATATCTACCATCTGGCGCTGATCCACCTTTCTTGTGACTCTGAAGATATTCTAGCCAGTATTATGCACGCATTAATAATGCTTCTTGGGAAATCTCCAGAGTCATTCTGGTCTGCATATGGGTCTATTTCTCCAACTGCTGTGGCGGAGCAGGTATTCAACTCCCCGGCGTTTGAGCGCCTCCTGTCTGGATCCCACATCAATGACCAAGGTCATGACAAGTATGCTTACGGCGCAACTTCTTGGATCACCCCTTTTATGGAATCACTCCCGGCCGCGCAGCAATACGACGCCTGCCATAGCATGCTTGTCAGTCTATTGGGCCGTTATCAAAGAGAGAGCATTCCAGATTCATCAAAGCTTGTGTGCTGTCGGGCTGGCTTGGCTGCCATGAATATAGTCTTGGCTACGTTTACGTCGAAGGAATACACCATCAACACGTCAACGTCTTTTATCATGATCAACAACGTCTTAGGATTGGTTGATAAGTTCAAGGATATGATTGTAAATTGCGCCACAGTGGCCATGGGGACAGAAGGTCACACAGAACTATCGGAAGCCGGGTTACAAGTTATCCGTTTGGCGCTGTTGCTTGATTGCAGATCTCTCAATGCGGAGTTCCTCGCTCTAGAGAATGGCAAGCCCGTGGACCACGGATTGGACAGCCACTCGGAGTCAATTTGGAAGTCCGTCCTTGATTCATTCCGAGTTAATGATATGAATATGGCCAACAGCATATTGCGAGGAATTACCCCTTTAATTGGCCTCGAGAAGTTCGTGTTGAAGGGCCAGCCAGAAGGATTACGCAAAAGCATGGAACGCTTTAACAACGCCTTCGGCCAGTTAACAGAGATCGTCGCCAGTGTTTTTGAGCGCATTAGTGACTTCAGCGTGGACAACCTCCGGCGCCTCTGCAGCGATATACCAACAGCCAATCCACTGTTTGCCGGTCTCACCTCAGCGCATGCACCTACCTACGATGCAGCGGTTGCGTTAATAAAAGCTGTTACTGAAACAGATACCCGAAAAGAAGCTATTTCTGCCCTCCTCGAAAAGTTTATGGACACCCCGTTGATGGCGCTAGCATCTGCAGCAAGGAAGATTAATGAGTTTCGGACCTTTGCTGCCGTTCCAAAGGTTCTCAAAACAGGCGGCGATGTTTTGGGTGGGCTTTGCAATCCCCAAAGCGGTCTCTTGCGTAGTAAAGCCTCGTTCACTCTCAAAGAACAAATCTCCCTTAGAACCTGGTGGACAGAGCAGTGGCAAGCCATTGCAACGTCGTTTCAGACGGTTGAACAATGGAGCAAATATTACGACACTGACGTCTTGATCAACTTCTGTCGCGACGCTATGGAATACGCAGAAGCTCTGTTCGAGGAATACAGTATTGTGGTAAATGTTCTCAGCAATGGCTCCGGAGATAGCACACCAGCTTCAAGGGAAGTTATGTCTCTGGCTGCTGCAAGAAAGACTGTTCTGAGGCAACCTTGTGAGGCGACTGCAAGCCTCGTCAAGTGGCTTCGACTGAAAGATCAATATCTTGTCTCAACTGTGGTCAGTCTTGTCAGCAAGATCCTTCGCCGTCTTGGGGAATTTGATATGGCAGTTGATGATAAGTCTGTGGAGTATATCGACAGGGTTACATTTGACAGAATCAAGACAGTCTTAACTTCGCAGCAGAAAGCTGAGCTACGAAAGGCTATGGAGGAGCATAATGGCGTAAAGTATATTGAACAGAAGCCCCTGGTTTCCAAGACGCAGGGCAAGATTGATGCCTGGTCTAAATCAGCAAATGGCGTCAAGTATGAACCTTCCTCAACAGGCAAACCGCTCAAAGGCCAACAAGGTGTCATCGACGTTGAGCAATGGAAGAACAAGTCAGGCCTTCCGGATAATTCCATTGCTGAGGATGTGCGTTCTTTATCTCGATCGCTGGATCAAGGCAAGGGTACATTGGAGCAAATAAGAGAGCGTCAGCAAGCCAAACAAATCACGTCGGTGAAACCGGTCCCGATGAAACCTAGCATTGCCATCAGGTCCAACGAAAGTATAAAACAATCCCGTCAGAGAGAAAAGGATGAGAAAAGGCAGCGTGACGCCGCAATTATAGCCAAAGCGAAGGCCTTAAGAACACCCACTGTTCTAGGGGAAGGCTCGGGACTTAAAAACCTTGGTATCATTGGCAAAGACCATGCACCTGAGAAGGGAGAGATGATGGTATCCTCGAGTGAAGAATCAGAGGAGGAGGAGGAAGAGGGCGGGAAGACCTTGCTCAAGAAGACCAGGGAATCGTCCAAGAAATCCAGCGAGTTTGAGGCAGAACGACGACGGGCATTAATGAGGCAGCAGCAAGGGCCGGTGAAGAAAACCAGAATTGTTCGCTCTGCGAAGGATATGCGCGCTCGATTAACTCCAGATATGACTCGCCTCCATCTCGATATTCTCAAATGGGATATATTCTGGGAAGGCGATGGACCTCCAGACGGTACTGGATGCGTCAGAATAGCCAACGCCTATCAAACTCCGGATAGTTACCGTGATGTGTTTTATCCGCTCTTAATAGCGGAAGCCTGGCGATCACTGAAAACTGATCGTGATGAGTCTAATTCCCTGCCTTTTGACATTGCCGTCGTTACCAGGATGTCAGTGGACAGTTTCTACGAAGTCAGCACCACAATGACAATGGCTGATCACCGCGAGGCGAAGATTAGAGAGGGTGACATTGTTTTGCTCTCCAAGGCCAAAGAGCCCCTGAAAGATAGAGTGTCTGCCCACTGCTTGGCCAGGGTATATCGTACCAACCGTAAGAAGGACGTGGTGGAAATATCCTACCGCCTCAATGGCACCGCCGTTAATAAACCGGGAGGACTTGCACTTGCGCCTAATACCAAGATCCGGGGGGTCAAGATTACAAGCATAACGTCGATTGAGAGAGAGTTCGCTGCTCTCAAGAGTATGGAATACTATGATCTCTGCACCGAAATCCTACGGGCCGAACCATCCCCGCTACTCAACTACCCCGACACCGCTCTCGCCCCAGTTCAACATAATTACGGTGTTAACAGGGCCCAGGCGAAGGCTATTTGGTCTGCTAAGGAAAACGATGCCTTCACATTGATCCAAGGTCCTCCGGGTTCAGGTAAAACGAAGACCATCGTTGCTATGGTAGGCGCCATTCTGTCGCCAACCTTGGGAATTGGATCGGGCGTCTCAATCGCACGGCCCGCGGGTGTGCCAGAACCGAAAAAGGATACGATTGCGAAGAAGTTATTAGTCTGTGCGCCGAGTAACGCAGCTGTGGACGAACTAGTTTCCAGATTGAAGGAAGGCGTGGTAGATTTGAAAGGCACACGCCACAAGATCAATGTACTCCGACTTGGACGAAGTGAGGCCATCAACTCTAATGTGAAGGACGTCACTCTCGAAGCCCTGACGGATGCTAGAATCGAAAAGGACAATGCAAATGGTAGTGCAGTCGTTCCAGAGCGTCAGAGATTACATCAAGAAGCCAAGAAAATCAAGGATGAGCTTGCCATCCTTAGGCCCAAACTCGAAGAAGCGCGCACAAAAGGAGACAAGACCTTGGAACTCAGAACCCAGAGAGAAATTGATGGGAAGAAGCGCGACCAGGCTCGGATTGGTGCCAAAATCGACGAGGACAAGGATAATGGTAATACTGTTGCTCGTGATAACGAAATCAACCGTCGCCGCATACAGCAAGAAATTCTCAACGGGGCTCATGTGCTATGCGCTACGCTAAGTGGTAGTGGACATGAGATGTTCAAGAATATAAGCGTTGAGTTTGAGACGGTCATCATCGACGAAGCTGCTCAGTCTATTGAGATGAGTGCATTGATTCCACTGAAATACAACTGTACGAAGTGTATTTTGGTCGGTGATCCCAAGCAACTTCCACCCACAGTCCTCTCGACAGTTGCCGCTGAATTTGGTTATGACCAGAGTTTGTTCGAGCGCATGCAGAAGAATCACCCGGATCGGATCCATCTGCTGGACACTCAGTACCGTATGCATCCAGAAATCAGCTCCTTCCCAAGAGGCGAGTTCTACGACGGGGAACTCGTTGATGGAGCCGGTCTAGAGAAGCTAAGGCAGAAACCTTGGCACTCAAGTGCTCTACTTAGTCCTTACCGGTTTTTCGACCTCAAGGGTGCCTCGAGTCGTTCCGGAGGGCATTCTATGGTTAATCATGACGAGATAAAGGTTGCCTTGCAGCTGTATAAGAGACTTAAGACTGACTATCCTTCTTTCGATATCAAGGGCAAGGTTGGTATAATTACGCCATATAAGGGTCAACTTCGCGAGATCCGTTTCGCTTTGCAGCGGGAGTACGGTGACGACATTTTGGATGATATCGATACCAATACGACGGATGCCTTCCAAGGTCGCGAAGCCGAGGTTATCATTTTCTCCTGTGTGCGAACAATGGGTGGTGTTGGTTTCTTGAAAGACGTGAGACGTATGAACGTCGGTTTGACTCGTGCCAAGTCTTCTCTCTGGGTTATTGGAGATTCCAGCACCCTCCAGCGCGATCGAGTCTGGCAGAACATGATTCAAGATGCGCGGAAGCGAGACCTGTTTACTTCCGGGGATGTCATGGCCATGCTGAGGAAGCCATCTGCCAAACTGACCCAGGTCCCCAAGCAGTTGGCCATTGAGGACGTGCAAATGGAAGACGTCGATTCCGACAAGCCTCTTGGTGGAAATTCAGACAGTCGCCAGCCTTCACCTCCAGATGTCCCTATGACTGATGCCCCTAGTATTGTCGAACAGAGACGAGTCTCAAGTGGCAAGGGAGCCATTAATTCGGCGGCTACTGGCGGAGGTCCTAAGCTCTATAAACCTGGTGAACCCCGGCATGGGGTCTCAACAGCGTGGCCAACAATCAAGGCTAACCCCAAGGATAATTTGGCAATCCAGACAATCCAAGCGCCAAAGCGTTCACGAGAACCTTCCCCAACGGGCAGTCCAGGCCCACCGAAGAAGGTAAACAAATACCGTCCTATTTTCTAATTCCAGTTTGGATTGCTAACGATATCAGGTGCCTACCATATCTAAGGGATCTGCGAGACCAAGCTTAACAGCTCTCTCAAATTCTGGTAATTCTGGAAAAGACCTTCCGAAAGCGAAAGTAGAGCCGAAGTCTGAGGCCGAATCTCAGTCGAAAGTCCCCCCTGCACCGGAGGTAGAAAGACGCAGTAGCAGCAGTTCGTTGGGCGGTGAAACAAACGTAGGTGTGCATCTCAGGTCAACTTGCAGTTAACTAATATTATATACAGGGTTCTTCACGTCCAAAGCCACCTTCAGGTCTCCCACCACGTCCTAAAATCTTGAAAAAGAGGCCCCCTGCCGACCCATTCCTACCGGCAAAACCCCGAACACGTTAGAACCAATATTTATGGTTGTTCGACGTAAACTTGTACTCAAACCATCATTAGGCGTCCTAGGCATTTCAGCGACCAGCATCTATCGGCGTTTTACATACGACACTACGTTAGGAAGCGTTAATTCTAGTCCGGACTCCTGCATCGTTATAGCGAGGGAGTGAAAGAGCCTTCATTTTAATTATACGGTGAAGGGCAGAGCTGCGATTAGGTACTTCGTTCATTCTGTGACACGACCAGTAGTTCTTGCATGTTCGAATTGGCCAGAGATTTGGGATTGTGGCACATAAGTGTTGCATTCTACTTCCAGTAACCCACAGCTAAGCATGACAAAACTATATAAACACCCCTAAACAGGCAGACTACGGCTTGACCTCCTCCCCTCTCCAATCCCAGAACTTGCCTCTCCCATTCAAGCCCACCCTACCAGCCACGCCGACCAACTTCTCGGCTGCAAGTTCCGGCGAGAACAATTTATCTCCCTCCACATGCTCCCAATAATCCTTCGACAACTCCGTCTTCACACTACCTGGGTGTTGTGCAATCGATATGGCATTCTCCCCCGACACGCCCTGGAGATACAAATCGAACGTCTTCGCCAGGCTCGTCACCCCTGCCTTGCTCGCGCGGTATGTGTACCAGCCACCCTTGGTATTATTGGACGTGCTCCCAACACTGGCACCCATGGAGGAGTAGACGGCGCGCTCAGGAAGTCCCTCCTCGTGCGCGAGGACGGCGTTCTTGCGTGGCAGGAAGTCGCAGAAGTGCTTGAGGATGAGGAGCGGGCCGATGGTGTTTACCTTGAAGCTCTCGAGGGAATGGTGGGAATCAATCTGCCCGGGGGACTTTTCGGGGAACAGGACGCCGGGAATGGAGTACGCGAGACGGAGGTGGTGTGTTTCTGGAGGGAACATCTGGTGCGCTTGGTCGGCGGCGGTGGAAATTGTGAACTCATCTGTATACTGTTAGAGTCTCTTCTCGGAGGAGCTTCCCAGCAACGTCAAAGCCACGGAGGCAGGTTTACCAATGCAATCAAGCTCCAGTACAGTAAGGCGGTCCCCATCTACACCCTTTAAGCCGTCAAGGATTGAAGTCCGCACCTCTTCAGTGTTGCTACGTGAGGTGGCCAAAATGGGTGCCTTTGTGGTCTGCAGGAGGTGCCGTGTGAGCGCGAATCCAATCCCGCGGGAGGCAGGAGAGACGAAGCACCATGCCATATTTATATAGGTGCTATAGAATGTATAATCTGGCTTTTCAAGATTCCGATATGATTAAATAGATGTCAGGGACTATGAGATGTGAAACTATGGAGACAAGTCTACCCTGGGTGAGGGTCTACATGGCGTGGTCTGAGGTTAGCTAGCTAGTGAACAGCTGATTTCATCGGTCAACGTCAATATGAGAAGTAGTGTTGGGGTGGCTCCCATTAGCGTGGCGGGAGACATCCACTCAGAGCGACCGATTGCCGCGATCGAGATCTTCCCGCTTCCAAGAAGGCTTAGCGCAAATCACCAAGCTTAGCATTCATGGGGAAATATTAATCCTTGGGGAATAGGCATGTTTGTCCTTTCGCTGCTACTGGAGAGGCGTGGCTGGGATTATTTGAATAATTTAGGTTGGGTTAGTTGCAGTTTAATAAATTTTCAAAAGATAATATTATATTATGTGGTCTGTAGGTAATAAATATATTTGAGTTTATTAAGATCACAATGAAGTTTAGCGGTAATAAACGTGCACAATTACTGACAAAATCACATATAGACACAGTCCTTCACAACCGCGTGATTTTTATAGATTTGTTGGTTTCCATAATGCCATAGGATATCCCATTTGCTCTCTTCCGCCCCCGATGGAGTTAGGTATTGCTCTACTCTTTCATCACAATAGATTCCTTGGTTACTGCCCTTGATAGCAATACGTTATTATAGATTAGAACCATCACTCTGGTAAATTGATATAGCCAAAGCTCTTCGCGCATTGGTGCTGAATTGCTTGATGTAAACGTACAACTGGTATACCACGCTATTAAATACAAATCTAGGTAACCCGTCCTCTAAAGAGCAACATCCTGGAAGCTTGCGGCTCCAGGAGTCTTCCGACCCTCTTCCGTATCAGCATCTACCTCCAGGGAAGGGCTCTTGGCAACAGGGCTTGTGGCGGCGGCGCTTGACTCCTCTCCGTTTGTAGGTGACGCGGCTGGCCTCAGTGCAACCTTTTGCTGATCGTTATCTTCCACTCTGACTTTCTGCTCATCCAATGCCTCTACTTTCTTATCCTCGGAGTCATCCTCCTCTGACTTATCATCTTCATTCTCTTCCTTCTCGTTGTGCGCCTGGCCGGCCTCTGACGCCTCATCACCATTTGCCTGCTCGTTGTTGTTGTTAGGGAGAGCAGGGAGAGGGGCCTCCTCCTTTGCGGAACTAGGTTCAGCTGGTGCGGCCTGTTGCCCTGGAGCCACAGGCCCCATGTTAGCCATCCTCTGCCTTGGATCCGCATCGAGATAGTATTGCCTGACACCCACAATCCGGCCGCCCCTTTCACAGCCTTCCACCCATTCCGGCCTCACAACAGGGATATTCATCTCCACGGCCTTCTCCCATGTAATGCCTCTGCCCTCTGTAGTCACAAAATGGGTAGTATCGATTCTAACGGTATCCGCGATCTTGGCTCCTATCCGCTCAACAGCAGCGACCAGGCTCTCCCTAAGTTGTGCTGGCAGAATGCCTGGTGTGACCGTGATGCCGCTGAGGTCGGTCATCTTGTGCGTCCTGACTGTAACTTTGTCGCTAGCGAATGTGCCGGCAGTAGTCCTTAGCACAAGATGAAATGTGTACTCGGTGTCGACAGCAAGGCCACTTATTTTCGTGCTTTCCATTGTTGTGGGTTGAGGAATGTTGCCTGCCTTCTGGCCATTGCGGAACAGGCTCAGGCTAATCACATCCGCGGTCGCAAGCTCGACTGGATCCCACTCAAGGACGATGGATGTTTGTGTAGCATTGCGGCAGCGCAGGACCGGTGCTGATGGCTCGGTCTCGCCAAATGAGTGGAAGATTGAATCCTGTAGCTGGCTGAATGCGTCTTGCGACTGGCTCTCGGAATCGAAGTTGCGGGCAACAGTAATATCGACAATGCTACCAGATGAGATGTTTGGAGGTAGTAGGATGGATGGGAACTCGATCTGTTTGTTTCATCGATGTTGTTAGTTGGGCACTCCATTGGGCGTGACGTTGCCTATTTGGATTGATTGAAATCTTACGAGACGTTTATCCTGTGTCAATAGTACAGCTACCCCGGCGTCGACCTTGCCCACAGTCAAAGAGATTAACATCTTGTATGTGAGGTGTCGCAAAGGCGGATTGGACAGGGTGGCCTGAATTGTTTATGGCCTCGTGAAGCTTTGGGGCGAACGACGACACCTTCAGGGACAAGGACAAGCTTATCTCGGTCTTGGCGTTCTTGAATTGGACCTTCATGGCGCGCGATCATCCACGCTTCTATAAGATTATCTGTACATTATTTACAACCACTCTGTGTACAATACTAATAGTTTACATGTTTAATATGGCCTGCGGTATTGCTGATCCACGCTGTTTATGTTTCGCTTGGGTATAATTCCTTCGTTTTTCCTTTTCACTTTCGGCGGTTTTGACTTCTGTGTTTGTAGCCGCTCAATCTCAGCAACAATTTTGTCCGCCTGCTCCTCCACTTCTGGCCATTTCGCACGTAGAAGCTCGGCGCGCGTCATCATGTGTACGCTTCCTACGAGGTTGGGCTTGAGCACTCCGGCGCCATTACGGTCTATCCTCCTGCCGTTTGTATCGTATCCCTTTCGTTTCAACGCCTGCACAAATGCCGCTCTCGCCCTGTTGCTGAGCCACGAACGAACTGCACTTTTTGGACCGACTTTACCGGAAGTCAGGCAGTTCCACCATAGAGGATCGGTGCGGGCTTCCCATTTGCGCTTCATGATTTCGTGCCTAGGATGTGAGGGAGTGGTGAGTTGTGTTTTTGAGTTTATTGGTGCAACATGTTCTCTAGACCACACAATCTGTAGTATATCAACCCCCCGGATATTCTGCATTGACATGCCAGCAGGAGCAACCCGTATTTTGGATACTGGTGACAACATTTTGTGGTTATGACCGTATACTTGGTATGCGCTTCAAATCGTATGCGATGGTCGAGCTTTGGCACTGGAGTTGTTTCGGTAATAGGCCAGCAAGGTCAAGGGTTCTGTCGCCTTCAGTGGGCATCGATTGGCTCCGAGAGAGGGTTTGTAGTTTCATTCATTTCAAGTCCATTTTGTGGTGGACTGACAGTCTCCTTTGTCGTGATTCGGTGACCCAGGTCGTAAATCGTAAATCGTACGAGGCTATGGATATAAACGCTGGTTCCAAATGGGAGCTCTACAAGCGTGCAATAGGGTGGCGATGAGTGGCTCTCTCCTCGCTTGATCCAAAGTTCAGAAAGGGACTAGCTGACTCATCCCCCACCTAAACTTAGGATTCACCCCACCAACGATAAGTCATTAGGCGCCCATCGACACACAACTGTCCCACTTGCAAACTTCATATAAAGCCTACCCCTCTTGGAGCCAGAGCCCCGGAGGAAGAACATCAAATTCCAGATCATCAAAGATCAAAACTACGGCATTTTAATCAGGGAAATCTGTCAATATGCCGAAGAATAAGGGAAAAGTAAGTCGCATTTGAAATAAATCACCCCGCTCTTCATTTTCATTGAGGCCCAACGACGAACAACTCGTGTGCACCATACTGACGCCTCTTACCAACAGGGTGGTAAGAACCGTCGTCGTGGAAAGAACGAAAACGACAATGAGAAGCGTGAGCTCACATTCAAGGAGGAGGGTCAAGGTATGTTTCCCCCCCAGCAGTTATACCCGCCATCATCGGCCTCGCCACCAGATCGTTAACGCCCAACCACAGAATACGCCCAGGTCCTGAAGATGTTGGGTAACGGCCGTCTCGAGGCGCTCTGCTTCGACGGATCCAAGCGCCTCGCACATATCCGTGGCAAGCTTCGCAAGAAGGTCTGGATCAACCAGGGAGACATCATCCTGCTGTCGCTTCGTGACTACCAAGACGAAAAGGGAGACGTTATCCTCAAGTACTCCGCCGACGAGGCCCGTTCCCTGAAGGCTTACGGTGAGCTGCCTGAGAGCGCCAAGATCAACGAGACCGACACCTACGGCCAAGAGGGCGAGGGCGACTGCAACTTCGAGTTCGACGAGGACAGGAGCGAGAGCGAAGACGACGAGGCCGGCACCGGAGCCAAGGATATCGAGATCGACGATATCTAGACAAGTTTGGCGCGCACAGCGGCCAAGAGTGTGGTGTGGACTGTCTTCTCTCAAACGATTCTGCAATGGAAAACGAACTCGACAGTATATCTCTTTTGTTACCATTGCCAGATGGCCTGGGCGCAGTGGGAGAGACGCTGTGGCCCTCGTCGTCCGTGCCCTTCAATTCTGGTGCGACGTAGAGTTAAATTTATAAGTGTTGTGGGTTCGCATTGTATGTATGGTTAGCCTTGTGCGGGGGATATCGCGATTAGTGCTGCTCTCCGTGTACTGCATCTTAGCATAGACTACGACGAAACACATGACCCATGCAAACCTAATGTTTTGATTGTGCTTTTAATTAATGTGTCTCTATGCGAATCTCAGCCAGTGCATGTTGTTGCACTCTACTGAGCCAGGAGGAGACTACACCCAAGACGCCAACAAACAAAAGCCCATTACATTGTGACAATTTTCGAAACAACCCCCACCAACGGACAGACATCCACCAGGGCTTTTACCAATCATCTTCGTCATCCTCGTCATCTGGTTCTTGTTAGCTGCTTTCAGAATAGCCATAGAAATTAGAACTTACCACTAGCGCTAACTTTCTGCTTCCTTTTGTTAAGTGCCTCTGCCAACGCATCGGCCAGGCCACCACCGCCACCACCAGTAGCCGGAGGTAGCCCACTTCCAGCGGGGCCAGTATCAACAGCAGCGCCAGGTACAGCAGCGGCACTGCGATCGCGCACTTGACTGCGGTCCACCTTCTTGAGAGCTCCGATACCGCCAGCCTGTTTGATGCCAGAAAGCAGGTCACTACGGTCACCAGCTGGCTGTGGCAAATTTGGCACTCCAGAGACGTAGCCTGAGTCGCGGTTGGGCATTGGAGGTGGGGGAGGTGGCCCAGGTGCGCCAGAATCGCGGCTGGGCATGGGTGGTGGAGGAGGGGGTCCTGCACCACCTGGTGGCGGAGGCGGTGGCGGCGGTGGTGGTGGGGGGGGAGCTGGAGCTTCTCCACTTGGGGGTGGTAGTGCAGGTGCCGCTGCGCGAACCGGTTGTGGCGGTGGAAGAGATGGGCGAGCGGGTTGCGGTGGTGGCGCGTTTGAGACAGGCATTGGAGGCGGGGGTGGGGGACCGTTGTCTCTCGACGGCGGTGGTGGTATGGGCCTGGAGGAGGATGGCGGCAGAGGCGGCGGTGAGCCTGGTCCATTGTTTGGTGTCTTGGGGGGTAATGGAGGCGGCAAAGCTGCACTTGGAGTGCTTCGAGCTGGGGGAGGTGGGGGCACGGCAGAACGCACTGGCGTAGGCGGCGGCTGAGGTGCACGTTGACCCATGAACGGTGGTGGTACCCCGTACCTCGATCCAGATTCCCCCGGTTCGAAGTCATCGTTCGGCGTCTTTGGAGGTCGAGGGGGTGGAGGTGGCGCAGATTGACTAGAAATGGAGGTGGCATGTGGTCGGTTGGGTGTTGGCCTTGAATTGAGCAGCTTGCCAGCATCTGCAAAAGGAGGTGGAGCAGCATATTTGGGTAGCGGTGGTCCTTTGGGGGGTGTTGGCTCGCGAGGTGGAGGGGTAGGCTCTTTCGGAATAGGTTCTGCCTTTGCTCTCCGGCTAGGGGGTGGTGCTGGAGGCGCACCTCGTTGGGACGATGGAGGTGTTGGTTGGGGAAGCTCATGGATCCGCGGAGCAGCCTGTGGAGGAGGCGGCGGTGGAGGAAGAGCTGCCTTCCGTTGAGTCTCCTGGTAAGCAGGTTCAGGGGCCGCTGCAGATGCAGCTTGCTGCTCTTGGATGTACTCGGCAATAAAGTCTTGGTTGTCCCGAATCTGGTCGTCCGTGATTCCCATATCCCGTAAATCGCCACCCCAAGTTTCTCTCCAGTTGGGGTCGAGTGCGTCTAACTTGGCATACTCAGATACCTTTGGTGGACTGATACTCCCAGAGGAATACGACGGCTTGTGTTGCGAGAGCGAAGGTGGGATATATGTTCGGGGAGATTCAGGGGGTGTTGGCTGGCTGGGCACGGGGGTAGACTGGGCCGAAGTATGCCTATGGCCACCAAATATACCTCCTAATATGCCGTGCTTTTGAGGCGCTGGCGCACTGCCTCCGAAAGGGTTTAACTTGGTTGCTTTGCTTGCATGCTTCTCGCGGTCTACCATTTGCTTTAGGAACTTAACGGCCTCCTTCTCTTCGGAAAATGAGAACCCCGCCAAGCAACCCTCAATTTCAAAGCTGTGAAAGAAAACACGATCCTGGTTGTAAGACCAATTTTCATATATCTCCTGATCCCATATAACCCCTCGCATCGAAGGCTGCGGAAAGTTAGCGCCCGTATTGTGAGGAGGCAGACATGCATACCGAAACATCGACCAACTTCAACCAAAATGTGTTCCCGATCAGGTCGTTTGCCAAAACCACTGCACCCTGTAATCCAGTATATGTCCATCTCGAAGTATTTGGGTATGCAATGTACAGCTTGACCATAGCAGCCGCTAGAATCTTGTTCTGTGCCTTTGGAACGACACGGCGAATAATCGCCTTCTCCTCAGCTGTAACACCTTCCGGCATCTCGTCTGCTGGTGGAAAGCAATTTGAAAGTAGCTCTACTGAGTGCGTGTCATCGAAGAGGCCAACTGGGCAATGCTGGCGATGTGATTGCTGATGTGAGGCCTGGAGGTCCTATTCGTCCAGTCAGTAACAGGGCGCCAATTGAGAACCCAAGCTCGATTACCACAGGATAACTGTAGCTAAGACAGACAAGGATAAATGCAGTGGAATGGCTTCAAAAGCGAAATTGGGGAGGTTGACTTACTCAGCGTTGCGCTATCTTGTAGTTGGAAGTGAGGTTGATAGGCCTCCCAACGATGGTATCGGGGACGAACGTACCTACGTTGTGTGGCTTGCCCAAGCCTCATTACACCCCATTGCAACGCGTCAGCCACAACGCAGCGCCAAGACCAATGAACCGCGAGGCTGTCAGCTAGCCTTGCCTCAACTTTACAGAATTTATCTCCCCACTACAACTATCGCGGATCATCGAACCACAAGGAAGCAATCCGGATGCTCACTCTGATTAAAGTGCCTGGCAAGAGAAAGCGCAAGCAGCACAGTGATAATGCAGATGGCGAAAACAAGGTGAGCATCTATAATGCTAGATAATGCTACACCCACTTCCTCCATGACATATTGTGAGCGTCAATACTAACTTCGTCAAAGCCATCTCGGCCTAAAGGTCGGCCTCGAAAAGAAACGACAAAGATAGTAAAGACATCGGCATCCGTATCAGAAAGGTTGGGCGCGGCGCCCAACCAATCGTCGCGGGATAATCTCACGGTGAATCGGTGGATGACCTCTCTCGAGAGACTACCCACAGAGCTCCTTGAGAAGATATTCCTTGTG
Source organism: Pseudogymnoascus sp. BL549 (assembly GCA_001630585.1). Classification (NCBI taxonomy): domain Eukaryota; kingdom Fungi; phylum Ascomycota; class Leotiomycetes; order Thelebolales; family Thelebolaceae; genus Pseudogymnoascus; species Pseudogymnoascus sp. BL549. The sequence goes on along the minus strand of LNAR01000522.1, from coordinate 46,176 downwards.
TCGTTAAACTTCAATCTACCAAGATCAAGTCCCACAATAGGCATTAAACTGTCTAATCAGTACATATACACTACAACAACTGTCGCAATATTTGAACCGACATGGAGATATAATCATGAGCGTCTGTACGAGCAGGGGGGAACGGCCGCCGGTTCTCTTGAAGGGGAGGATGTACCGGGAGACCCTGAATTACAGGTTCGTAGACGAAACCTGCTCTTGTTTTCTAAGGCTAACAAAAAAACAGAGCTCCTTGCTTCGGTGCCAGTGGGCAACGGTGTTCATGATACGACAAGCTGAGAATGCATGGCTCCTGACGGCACCCCAAAAACCAGTGAAACAGGAATTTGAGGGCGTGACCCTAGCAAGAAGTCATTCTCCGCCTTCTGATTCTGAGCAATTCACACATACAGAAACTAACACGCCCATTGGAAGAGTTTCTGGCGATTTTGAGCATCAAAACTTTGATGAGCAGTATGCCGAGTTTTTGCAGCTCACTCACCCTGAGGCTGCAAGAGAGGAAAGCATGACTACGAGGCCAACGTTTAGATGGAAAACATCTCTCAAGATCCACCCCCGGACCGAGATGCCAGAGAGTCTTTTACGGGGGCCCTGGACTCCTGATATGGTCATGTACCTGTTTTGGTTGACTCGAGCCGGGGCTAGGATTGATTATTCGGCGTCCACCAATGGAGAGGTAAGAGTTATCCCACCATTTAGTCTAAGGTGCGCTTTACTGATATCTTTCACAGGTTGCGCGGCAAGGCCTTGATCAAGCTATACTTGATGGAAATCTACAAATTTTATACCTGCTCCATCGCCTTGGGATCGAGACAACTGTCCACGAGGACATCTTAGAATCAGCTGTGCGGACTTGTTCTGGTAACAATGCTGTGATGTATCGAGTCTTTCGCATTCTCGCAAGCAAATTCCCAGGCGAAAGTTCCATGTGGAACAAATGGCTCGATGATATCTTAGATTTCGCCGAACTACTAGGCCAGAACAGAGAAGAGAAACGACAGCAGAGAATATGGTGGGAAGGGTTTGTTTCATTTTTGAACGAGCCAGAACTGAAACTCTAGAGGAAACGAATTATACAATATAGTAATAATAATAATTATAAGACTTCAAATCCCATTCTTATTGGTGAAGTTGGTCCCATTCTTGGCCAAATCAGATATGTCATGTGACGTGCTGTATTTACTTCTACTAAATTGACGTCGCGAAATATGCGATAACGATGACAACTGCTGTATCGAAACGCGGAAGCAGGAATTGATTCATATTACCGGGCTGTCATATCTGCCATGCGGGCTAGGCTGCCTGTCCCTGTCCCTTCGTCGAGTCTATTGAGATTTCTGCAATTCCAATCAGAGGGGCGCTGTTTCTTCAGCGCAAACTCGCAAGGCTTCGACTTTGACCATGGATCATCGTCAGGGCAGCAACTTCACACGGCGCAAAGCCTAAGCACGCCGAAGTCATCGTCTTCACATTTATGGGCGCCCATACCGACACCTGCCACTTGTGAAGCAAGCCTTCTCAACCTCGACTTCCTCCTCCCTCGGTTTGCGTTGCCACCCGCGATACGACCTAGTCTTAGCACCCCCCGACCTCTCGCCAAGATCGTAAGGAGAAGCGCAAGGCAATCGATAGGAGGACATAGATCTGCTTCAGAGAGCCACAGCGCCGACTGGCTCAGGCGAGCCTTTGGCAGGAAAACAAACCGACGTCGACCTCTCAAGGGAGTTGACGGTCCATACGGCGATGAAGGGGCTGAAGCCACGGCGTATGCCCTCGGGCGCACAATGTCTGCAAAGGCAGCAAACGAGCAGAAGCTGCGCTGCACCGAGTTTGACGAGAACGGCAATGTCGTCTTAGTTAATGGGGAGTTCAAGAAGAGTGAGCTTATCGCCAAAGTACGTAACCCACCCTGAAATACTCTTGGACGAACGACTAACAAAGCTATTAGTACGGACTATTGCCTCGCGATCTTCGAAAAATCGATTCGTCTCTGCTGCCGCATATCCTTGTGCGGCCGTCTGCTATCCTAATAAATCTCCTCCACCTTCGCTGCCTTATCAAGGCGAACCGAGTGCTTGTCTTCGACACATATGGCTCGACAGACTCATACACACAGTCTGTGTTCATGTACGATCTTGAGGGGAAGCTGCGACAGAAGCAGAACTCGCCCTCGGCCGGCGGACTTCCTTACGAGTTCCGTGCCCTCGAGGCAGTCCTCATATCTGTGACTTCTGGGCTCGAGGGGGAATTCGAAACAGTACGCGGGCCAGTTGTACGCGTTCTCCGGGAACTAGAAGAAGATATCGACCGCGATAAGCTGCGGCACCTGCTTATTTATTCTAAGAAGCTCGGTACCTTCGAGCAGAAGGCCAAGCTTGTCAGAGACGCTATCGACGAGCTTCTAGAAGCTGACGACGACCTGGCTTCCATGTACTTGACTGAAAAGACTCATGATTTACTCAGAGGGGAAGATGACCATACGGAGGTTGAAATGCTACTCGAATCTTACCACAAGGTGTGCGATGAGATCGTACAGGCGTCTGGCAATTTAGTCTCCAATATCAGGAACACTGAGGAGATGTGAGTATTGTTCCAGTTCCTTTAAACAACAATCCGCTAACAGTAAACAGTGTCAAGGCCATCCTAGATGCTAATCGTAACGCGCTCATGCTTCTCGACCTGAAATTCTCCATTGGTACACTCGGAATCGGATCTGGGGCCTTCATAGCGGCATTATACGGCATGAACTTGAAGAATTTCATCGAGGAATCTAATTTTGGGTTCCTCGGAATCTCTGGATTTTCAGCTGTTTTCGCTGCTATCGTCTGCGGCTACGGACTGACGAAATTGAGAAAGGTGCAGAGAGTAAGCATGTGGGGTGAGGCGGGCAAGAGAGGCGCAAGGGGTAGCTGGAGAGCAATCGATGAGGAAACTGGAGCTGGCTTATTGGAGCGCAGCAGGCGCGCAAGGCTATTGAAAGAGGAGAAAGGAGGCTCCCTACGGGAGGTCGTCGGAAATGTGAAACCTTTACCACCTACAGTCATATCGAAGGCTTCTAAGGTATAGAGGGCGGGACAAATGCGGCTACAAATTATGCATGGGTTGGCGCTAAGGTTGTTACTATGTATAAACAGACTCTACTACGGGCGTTTGTTAGAGCGGGAAATCATCTCTGTTTGGATATGTTGAAGTGCCAGTCACGGCGCGTTTGGGGCCTTCGAATACCACCACTCTTGTAAAACCATATTAGAGTTATATTACCTTGGAAATATAAGAAAATAACCAGTCTTTTAATTGTCCGATCTCTCCGTCATCGAATGCGTTATTATCCATATACGGAAATCATATACCACTGAAGAACAAGATATTTTGTTGTATTGGCAAATCATTTTCGGAAATAACTGCCGACACAGTACATATTTATCCATGGGACTTTCTTCTATCAAAAGTTGGGACAGGCACGGAATGACATCACCCACGATATTTGAGCCACTCACCAGCCACCTGCGAGTAATTGAAACACCCCTGTACTAAGTCAGGGGTCCTTGCCGACAACAGACGACGTCACACTTTACTCTTGTCAGTTCTAGACTGTGCCAGACGCCACACTTTGCCAAAATTGTTGTGGGTCACGGAAATAAAATGCACACTTTTAACTACATTGACGTCATCACGGTGGGATGTTCATGCCGAAAGAGAAGTAATCTTGGATTATCACCACACCACGTTTCCCCAGAGACCTTCACATAGGGTCTGATATCCACCCAGTGCCTGGGATGCGTTCAAATGAGGAAGTACTTAAGTGGAGGGTCGCCACTGTCGAAAATTTTAGATTTTCTCTTTCCATATCAACATCGCAAATCATATAAGTAAACGAACATCAGTTCAGCCTCTACAAACATCCAAACACACAAATCAATACCAACCAACCTCCCACAAACAACCAAAACAAATCATACAAAATGGGTGCCGTCGTATCTTGCGTAAGTCAAACTCACACTTTTCGGTTTTATATATCCTCGATCTAACATATTAAATAGATCACCGGAATGTTCCGCGCTATCGGCGCCGGTCTCATGGCCATCGTTAACGGAATCGGAGCCATCCTCCAGGGCATCATCGGTGCCATCGTCTCCTTCTTCGACGTCCTGATCTCATGCCTCACCTGCGGACGCGGTGGCGGCAGGAGGAAGGCACGCGGACGGCACACAACAAGTGCGATATAGGTCGCAAAGACAAGACAACGATCATGACATTTTTAAAGACACATGAACGCCACCATGAATCAGCAACATCAATCAACGGTGGTGGAGAGCGTTGAGAAGCAGACCTAATATCAGATGTGAAGAAGTGGAGGGAGCGGAGTCAAGGACAGGGATTCAATTAGTATCTGCGCATAGTTTCAGATACCCGACTTTGTAGCTGCGGCTTGGTCATTATTATAGATATCACGGCATTGAAATGAACTTTTTATCTGCTATTTACTATTCTGATAACTTGTGAGAACGCGTCTAGTTACGATTTTAGAGTATGCCATCAAGTGAGACACTTCTGAGACGTGGGGCTGTGGACCCAAACTAAAGACAAGCTTCGACATATGTCATACACACTGTGGCTGATGCCTCAAAAGTACGCACGGTTCACGGCACTGTGGTTGTAATAGAGGGAGTAGGCAAAAAGTTGGTTTGATTCGATATTACATGCTATAGAGTAACCCAAGCCTGTCCGTCCCACCCCACCGTCGAATGTGTTCCCGTATTCGCCTTTAGAGCTATTATAACATTTTCATCGTGACCCAAAGTCGTGAAATAGGCCGTTTCCAGATCTCCCAATAATGAGTTGAAGCAGTCACTTTACTTCTTGTTCAGCTCAGCGGCTCTCTTCGCCCTGTCCTCCTTCGTTCCCTCTTGTTGGACATTGAACTCCTTTGGGACAGCTGGCCCCGGGTTTGCTTGGTGATCCCTGAGCTGAACCTTATCTCCCTGAGGCTCGGAGTCGTTGTGGACGGGGTGGCTGCTCGCTGTCGAGTCTGTCTTGGAGCTAGGCTCTTTGGCAATCTGCTCGGTGATGGAACCAGCGGGGTGGTTATCGTATTCGTCGGTTCCGGCAGGCATTGTGGATGAGTGTTTTCTGAAGGTTGGTAGGCTGGTTGGTTGGCTTTTCAGCGGAGGATTTGATATTAAATGGTGGCTGTAGTAGTAGTAGATGATTCAGAGAATATGTAGATAGCGAACCTGAACTCCATCGCTGACGTTCTTATATACCCTTTGTACCTGTGTCACAAGAGTGATGACGTCGTCATCCACGCCTCAAACTTGCGTGTCGTAGATTGAACGACGCGCTAAAACAACATCACGTGACTACCCGTATCACTGTGCTGTGACGCGACTAAACCAAAGCCCATGCCCCGCGATTCCGTCCAAGAAATTGCAAGCCAGGGTTTCCAAGGAGTAATGCTTGACTATCTGCGGATCTATAGAGGCCCACAATGAGCTTCGAAGATGCCCTCCGAGAACGATGACCAACAACAGCCGGTGAAGCTATCACTACCACTGGTATGTGTAATGGTCCAGCTCACCACGTCACCGCTGACGATTATTTAGGAGTACCAGCAGGAGATCTTCAATGAACTCCGCACCGAAGATGAGCTTCTCATATTGGCTCGCGGCTGCGGCCTTTTACGAATAGTGACGAATCTCCTACACTCTTACGACGCAGCTGGAAATAACCTCATTCTTATCGTCGGGGCAGAAGATCGCGAGAATGGGTGGATTGGAGAAGCCCTGGCTGAACATGCAGCTATCAGCGGCTCTTCTAAATCTCGGGGCCTCAGCGTCGTCAATACAGACCTCATGAGCGTCGGTACCAGGGAGAGGATGTATGCGAACGGGGGCATATTCAGCATCACGTCTCGGATCCTTGTCGTGGATTTATTGACGAGCTTGCTGGCGCCTGACACTATTACGGGTATCATCGTGCTGCATGCCGATCGAGTTATTGCAACATCCACCGAGGCTTTCATTCTTCGAATATACAGGCAGCAGAACAAAGATGGGTTCCTCAAGGCATTCTCCGACAACCCAGAGGCATTCACAGTGGGCTTTAATCCCCTCGCAACAATGATGAGAAACCTTTTCCTCAGGAATGTCTCGTTTTGGCCACGCTATCAAGCCACAATACAAAGGTCGCTTCAAGGCAAGAAGAAAGCTGAAGTTATCGAATTAGAAGTACCGATGACAGACGCCATGCGAGATATCCAAAACGCTATCATGGAATGTGTTGAAGCTAGCATTGGGGAACTTAAGAAAGGAAACTCGGGACTTGCAATGGAAGACTGGAATGTTGACCGGGCAATCCATAAGGCGTTCGATGCGATGGTTAGACGGCAGCTCGATCCAGTGTGGCACCGTGTTAGCTGGAAGACAAAGCAGATAGTCAGCGATTTGACTGTCCTTCGTGGACTGTTAGATGCCTTACTGACTTACGATGCCGTCTCATTTCTTCGCTACTTGGATACAGTTGTGGCTGTGCACTCGCCGCCTCCTGGTTCTACGAGACAAAATGTGTCACCTTGGCTTTTCTTAGATGCTGCGCACACGATTTTCGATACTGCCAAGCGACGAGTCTATACCGGCAAGTTAGACGGCAAAGGGACCGCAGCTGGAAATTTAGATGGGTCTCTTCGTCCCGTTTTAGAGGAACAGCCAAAATGGGGGCAACTGGCTGAAATATTGGAAGAAATCGACCGAGACTTATACTTCAATCCACAGATACGGGATGACTCCAACGGCACCATTTTGATCATGTGCGCGGATACGCAAACATCCCGCCAGTTAAAGGAGTACCTGCAGAGTATGCATGTTCAAACTGGAGACCAGAACGAAGACGATGACTCTGAGCCAAAACCATCAGCGGCACATATGATGCGGAGCAAGCTAAGAGACTATCTGAGATGGAAACCGGAGTTTGCAAAAATAAGCTCGTCTCTATTTGGGGAGAATCAAAAGTCCCATAGTGATGCCGCCGGCGGAAGAGGAGGCCCAAGCAACTTTCGAGGAAAACCGCCCCCGAATAAGAGAAGACGAGTTAGAGGAGGTGGAAGCAATATATCTACGTCTCATCGCGGGGCTGATGGCAATGTGATAGCAGGAGAGGACAAGCCTTCACAAGTTGCAACATTACTGTCGGAAATCCGCCCAACAGATGCCGAGTCGATGCAAAAGCCTGAGCCCATCGTGGATCCACTCGATGTCACAGAAGACTTTTTTGAGCTATTTGATATGGATGAACTGATTGTCGTTCATGCGTATGATGGCGACTTGGATGAGCACCTATTGGAAGAAGTCAAACCTCGATATATCATTATGTACGAGCCTGAGCCAACGTTCATACGCCGCGTCGAGGTCTACCGCAGCTCGCACAACGACCGCAATGTCAGATCATACTACATGTGTTACGGAGGCTCTGTCGAGGAGCAAAGATTCCTCTCCGCAATCCGCAGAGAAAAGGATGCGTTTACACGGCTTATTAAGGAGAAGGCTAACATGTCACTCGTTCTGACAACCGATGCCCATGGGATTGAAGACCAGGAGGACGTGTTTCTTCGGACTATTAACACTCGTATTGCGGGTGGTGGGCGACTCGCGGCTACAGCCACACCGCCGCGAGTTGTCGTCGATGTCCGTGAAGTCCGGTCTTCTCTGCCTTCGCTCCTTCATGGTCGAAATATGGTCATTGTGCCTTGTATGCTCACCGTTGGTGACTACATTCTGTCACCGGATATATGCGTTGAGCGCAAGAGCATCAAGGATTTGATATCCTCGTTTAAAGATGGGCGTCTCTATACCCAGGCGGAAACGATGCTCCAGCACTACAAATCGCCTATGTTGCTCATTGAATTCGATCATAACAAGTCCTTCATGCTCGAGCCCATGGGTGATGTACAAGGCTCATCATCGTCAACCATGGCAGCCAATTCATCATCGGATCTTCAGTCCAAGATTGTCCTCCTAACCCTCGCCTTCCCGCGTCTGCGTATCATCTGGTCCAGTAGCCCCTACCAGACGGCCGAGATCTTCGAGAGCTTGAAGACACAGCAGGCAGAGCCGGATCCGATTGCTGCTGTGAGGGTAGGGTTGGACAAGGATATGAATGCTGAGGACCAAGTCTTCAATCGCGAGCCGCAGGATATGTTGAGAGCGGTACCGGGGGTCACGAGCAAGAACCTTACGAATCTGGTGCTGAAGGCAGGGAGTGTCCTTGAAGTGTCTAACATGAGCGAAGCTCAGCTAGCACCTATGGTAGGAAAGGAGGCAGGGAAGAAGATCCATAGATTTTTCAACGCGAATGTGTTGGATGGATAGATAATAGCTTAGATTTGAACATCAAATAGCTATAGCCTCCGATACCGCAATCTCCCAACGTCTACATACATAATATACTTTTTCAAACGAATGCCAAGCCTGAGAAGCAGTGTATATTTTTAATTATAGCCCTCTTTCTGTTAAAACCAAAAGCTAACAATTCGCATGACGCGTATTTTGGAGATAATCTATAAGCCTTGTCTAGCCGACGGTCGTTGGAGAATAAACGTGGGCGGAACACCTCCGCGAGAGCATTTGGGGTAAGTTTCAACCCCAACGAGCCATATTATAGGATAGTTCAAAATGAAGAACAGTGTCTGATGTGAGATTATCGTTTTAACCATACAAAACCGTGTCGTCTTGTCTTCGGCTTTGGAGCGTGGCTAGTTTCTTCGTGCCCCTCAGTGCTGAGTAATTCCAGGAACCCCTCGTCTTCCCAGCTACCCGAGTAGTGATTCACTCATCCCCGAGCGATTAACTTCACGCATTATAACTTCTTCTACGTCCTATTATACCCCTTTTGATAATATCAGAACTCACCTCATATCACAATGTCTACCAAGTCCATCCGCCGCATCACCCTCTTCAAGATCCCAACGGAAGAGGGTCAAGAAAAGCTCCTCGCGCAATACCGCATCCTACGTCAAGAAGCACTCAAGGTATGCTAATGCCGCTATCCATTCTCACTACCCCCTTTTCTGAGCTAACAAAACCTATAGGACGGTGCGCCATACATCCTCGACGTCCACGCCGGCAAGGCTTTCCCCGACCAGCGCGCCCAGGGCTTCACTCTGGCCGTCGCTACGGTCTTCAAGAACAAGGAGGATATGGTTTACTATGATACCGAGTGCAAAGCACATGCGGATCTTAAGGTAGTGGCCAACACAGTGCACCAGGGCGTTATGATGGTGTATTTCGAGAGCATCTTTGAGTAAATGCGCGGTGCGGATTGAAGGCTGGAAGGACGGGCCGGTTGGAGAAAGGGACCTCTTGTCCGGTACGGGGTTAGTGTAGATATCACTATAGAACACAGAATCAATTGATGATTTTCCCATTTCGTGCCCACATCTTCGCATCTCAATATTTATCATGATTTCTAAAAGAATAGCCGTAGTAGAATGCCTTTGTGAGTGGATACATACCCCATGATTTGCCTGATGGGAGTTGGAGATGTACCCTGGTACCCCGCATGCGGAATTAACAACGCCATTCCGCGCTTTTCCGCCATCCCGTCATCGACTGGCTATGCCGCGCTAACCCCGCGACCCTTCCGAGCTCCAAGCCAAGGGTCCATTGATGGAGAAGGCTACAGTATGATAATAGTAATATTTCCCCTCAAATAACTTGTAACTTTATCCGAAACCGATTATTCTGGTAATAATATTGCTGTTTGTCGATATATCCTTTGATTTTTGAAGAGAACCTCGCTGGAACAAATACAGATTGCATTGGAGAGACATAACTAAGCCATTTGACAGTGCAGATCTCCCGTCAGGTCTTCAATATGCCGGTCACTGCATTTAAGGTGGAGGAAAAATACTCATATCAAAATGGATTTGGTTCATACCATGAGTAAGTAATCGTTTTAACAGGGCATCAAATCCCCAAATAAACTAACTGGATACAGATCGGAAGCCATCGAAGGAGCATTGCCCGTAGCTGCGAACTCGCCACAAAAGCCGCCGTACGGCTTATACGCAGAGAAGCTTTCCGGCACAGCTTTCACAGCACCCCGACACGAAAACCTCCAATCATGGCTATACCGAATTCTTCCCGCAGCATCACACAGCGACTTTACCTCATACAATGGTGCAGTTGAGACTACCTCCCAGTCTCCACTTCATCAAATTCCCAACCAGCTCCGCTGGAACCCGTTCGACATGGACGAGTCAAAAGACTGGGTGCACTCCCTCAAGCATCTCGGCGGTGCCGGTTCCCCATCCATGAAGTCCGGCTTGGGCATCCTCATCTTTGCCGCAGGCAAGGACATGGGCAACGAAGCATTCTACTCCGCCGACGGTGACTTCCTCATCGTCCTTCAACACGGCGTCCTCGACATCCAAACCGAGCTCGGCCGCATCCTCGCGCGCCCCAACGAAATAGTCGTCATCCCTCGCGGTGTCCGTTACCGCGTTACCCTACCCTCCGGCCCCGTCCGCGGCTACATCCTCGAGCTATACCAGGGCCACTTCCAGCTCCCTGAGCTCGGCCCAATCGGGTCCAATGGACTCGCGAATGCCCGCGACTTCCAAGCCCCCGTTGCCGACTTCCAAGAGGATACCTCCAGCGCCTGGACTATATACTCTAAGTTTGATGGAAACCTCTTCACTGCCTCGCAAAAGCACACGCCTTTCGACATCGTCGCCTGGCACGGAACATACTATCCCTACAAGTACGACCTGGGGCGCTTCAACACCATCGGTAGCACCAGTTTCGACCACCCCGACCCGAGTATTTTCACTGTACTGACCGGACCATCCGACCACGTCGGCACGGCTATCGCCGACTTCGTCATCTTCCCTCCTCGCTGGCTGGTGCAGGAGGACACTTTCCGCCCGCCCTGGTACCACCGCAACACCATGTCCGAGTTCATGGGTCTGATTACTGGAGACTATGATGCTAAGGAGGGAGGAGGATTTAGGCCGGCAGGTGCGAGTTTGCATAATGTGATGAGTGCGCATGGGCCTGATGCGGCGACACATGAGAAGGCGAGCGGTGCGGCGCTGGCGCCGATGAAGGTTGGTGAGGGGAGCATGGCGTTTATGTTTGAGAGTAGTCTGATGATTGGGGTGTCGGAGTGGGGGCTGAGGGAGTGTAAGAAGGTGCAGCCGGATTATAACGAGAAGTCGTGGGAGGCTCTGAAGGTGAATTTCAAGAGGCCTGAGGGGAAATAGGTTGTGTATTCGTAGTTTTCGCTCTTTAGCTTTCTGGCTTTTTAGCTTTCTAGTCTTGGCTATAGTGAGGAATGGATGTCCGTTACTTTTGTTTGAATCCCGTGTATTATTCCTACTTATTTCTTATGCTTCGGTTTGTTGTCGACTTATCTCGAGCTGACTGCTTCAACCCTCATCCACTTCCTAATGTGGTTCTCAGAGCGAGCGGAGCGCCTCCGCACCTCATCCCACCTACCCCCATCCCTCCCTGTATTATGCGTATAAACCATCCCATTTTCATCACTCTCATTCAGGCACTTCAAGTATAATTTGCGTATATATGCATAATCTCATATCTACAGGAACCCCCCTCACCCGATTCCACTCGGAAACTGCACATCTTCTCACGCCTGCACCCCAGTAACCTCAAACCCGTCAATCGCTGTCTTCAACGTCGCTATCCTTCTCGGCACAAAATACGCCTTATACCTCTCCGGCATAGCCACCAAGCTCGTCGGATCCGAATTTCCCGTCAAGGGATGGGCATCCACTCCATCCGCACTCCGGATCTCAAATGCATTTAACATGCGCATGAACACCAAATAAAGTTCGCGATTCGCCAGCAGCGACCCGGCGCACATGCGGTAACCCATGCCGTAGGTGAACATCGGTGCATCGGGCTGCTCAAGCCAGCGCTCTGGGCGGAAGACCGATGGGTCGGTCCACACGTCTGAGTCCATATTGCAGGCCCATGCATTGAGGAAGTATACTGTACCTGCTGGGATAACTATGCCGTTGTAGGGCACATCTTTGATGGAGACGCGGGGGAGGGCAAGGCGAAGAACAGTAAAATAGCTGGGGCGTGTTAGCAACTAAATGTGTTGGGACAAGGGGTTGAGTTACCGAAGGCATTCGCGGACGAGGGCAACAATGTAACGGCATTTCTGATCGTCTTGGGCATCGCAGAGGGGTTCCTCGGGGGAGTAAAATTCGGCGATCTCGGCCCATGCTTTCTTTTGGATGTCGGGGCGCTGAGCGAGGAGAGCGACGCTCCATTGCAGGAGAGTTGTGACGGTATCCAGCCCGCCGGAAAGCATGGTGAGGCTGATGGACGTGAGTTCGGCATCATTGAGTTGGGTCTCCTTGTCGAGGATAACGTTGGCTTGGATGCATGGTTTGTGTGTCCCCTTCTCCATGCGGTCTTCAAGGCCCTTATTCAGGCCTTTCAAGTATACGTCACGACGACTTCTCATCTCGCGCGCCTTCTTAGAGCCGAAGTTAAACGGGTTCAGGCGCAGAAGAGGTATAAAATCCTGGAGGTTACCGGTTGTGCTGCGGAATCTGCTGACCTCTTCCTCAACGTGTGTGATCTCTTTGAAGAGCGCATCGTTCTGGCTGCCCATGCGGACACCCCAGTTTAGGGTCAAGGCAAGACTGAGGCTCAGACGTTGAATACAAGGTAAGGGATCAACCCCGACTGTTCCCTCTTTGCCATATGTGAGTAACTCGGACACGAAGTCCTTGGTTTCGGTGTCTAAGTGTGGGATATATGTTTGTACGGAAGGGCGGTTGAGGGCAGAGGCAGCTCCTTTCCGACGACGCTTGAGTGAATCGCTATAAGGGGATGTCCCAATGGTAGTCCCAGCTGTGTTGGAAAGAACCTGTTAACCGATTTAGTGTCAGATCCCGTACATTTTGCACGATTGGGGCCTTTCAACATTACCTTGTGGAATGTATAAAACTCGGGTCTCGAGCTCAAGGCTTGGGCGTGTTGGCCAAATAAAACCTTGGCAGAGGCAGCAGAGTTGACAACAACAACAGGGATATTCCCAAGCTGGATCTGGTAGACTGCTCCGTATATCTTTGCCCACTCTCTGTATTTCTCAGCTGCATTCACGCGGATCTGGCCAATGTTTCCTATCAGAGGGATCCCAGAAGGTCCTTTAATTCCCGGAATGCGTGCCTGCCGGCGCACAAACTCGTTTATAACGACATATGATATGGGCACGAAGATGACTAGAATCGCAACGAATTGAAGAGGGTTCTCTTGAGCAGCGCCCAAGCTGGCTGAGATGATGCTACCAATTGCCATTTTGTCGTCGGATTATGAGCCTTCCCAAAGCGTTCCCGGGACTACAGTGAAAACTGCAGTAAGGGAGACAATTGTCTTTAATATATGAAGATATCCAAAAGTTCGAGACGCACGGAAAGCTCCCTTTGATACTGTAAGAGCTCCAAACCATGAACTACAAAAGCCACCTTTGAAGTGTGGCTCCATGGAGCTTCACCGGAACAGGTTCCGCGGCTGCATATCGCCTCTTCTGCGCCATTATTGATCGACCTCGAACACCTCCGCGCTTAAATTTGAAGAAAGAAGCAGGTCAGAGTATGCTGCCAAATAACGCCGTGGGGAAGTGGAGCATACCGCCCCGCCGGAACGGGTTCCGCGGCTGTATACCACCTCCACTTCAGCATTGTGGGCTTTCCTTGGAACATCACCATATTTGTAATCAAAAAGTGAATATTAGGAATACTCGTGCCAATAGGCCCTATTATATCTCGAAATCTATTAGATTGATAATTGGAAGACTGAGACACTCGGGGTGCATTAGCGAGCGAACAGGCGTTACCCTACTTTCAAAGCTGCGGGGCAGGTGAACGTTCTGGCATCAGTCGATAGAAAAGCTCCCGAATATTGCAATCGCGGCAAAACAGTACGGTAGATAACTCATTTGCCATCTAACGGATATCAAATTCTCTTTCATTTTTCTTATTCTACTCACTATGGCGGGCAAGGGCTCTGTATTTCTTCTTGGTCCAGGTTTCATTGGGCTTGGGGTCCTGAAAGAGCTCCTCAGCGAAGGGTACCAGGTCACAGTCCTAGTCCGAAAGGAAGAAGCAAGGGCAGGTCTTGAGAAGCTTGGCACCAAAACTATTCTAGGATCACTGGACGACGGCGAGATAATCCGCAGTGCCGCTGCTGCTGCAGACATCGTCATACACACTGCGACCGCTGACCACCTGCCTTCGGCCGTTTCCATCCTCGAGGGCGTCAATGATCGGGCTAAAGCTGGGAAGAGCTCTATTTACATCCATACCAGTGGCTGCAGCGTCATAACCGACACCTCCAACGGCGCATATGCCAGTGACAAGATTTATGAAGATGACAAGCCCGAAACGATTGACAGCGTGGCTGATGACGCTCCTCACCGCACCATTGACCTGGCCATCCTGAAGCGCCGCGCCGCATTGGGAGCCAAAGCTAAGGTCGCGATCATGTTCCCACCTCTGATCTACGGGCTGGGCCAGGAAAACCGACTTTCGATCCAGCTCCCGACAATGACGCGCTTCGCGCTCAAGCACGGCTACGCAGGCTATGTGGGAAAGGGCAAGGCATTGTGGCGTCACATCCACGTCGCTGATCTCGCACGGGGTTACATGACCATCCTGCACCACATGGAGTCCTCATCTGGGGAGGAGGTGCTCAAGAATCCGTACTTCTTCTCCGAGAACGGGGAGGACTATTCGTGGGAGGCATGTGCTGAGATGATTGGGAAGGCACTGAAGCAGGCAGGCAAGATCGAGGACCCAACGCCGAGGCAGATCCCAGAGGAGCTGTACAGTGATCTTTTCAAAGAGTGGTCTATCCCGGTCATTGGGCAGAACGCAAGGAACCGCGCCAATAGGTTGCGTGCGTTGGGCTGGGAACCCCGCGAGAAGTTGACGTTTGATTCTTTGGTGTCTGATGAGTTGCCCCTCATCCTGGCTGAGACTGGCGAGTTCAATGGTTATGCAGCAGCTGTTGCTTCTTAGCTGTGCTGATACCGCTCAGTAGCTGATAGCACTACCAAAAATAAATTCAAATGATTATGAGTCTTGTTCTGTCTGTCTGATACAACTCAGATCTGATAAACTCTATGGTGTTGGGCACCTCGCAGACGAATCTTTTGCCTTGTACATCAACTTAAAATTATTAAAGGCCCTGCGCTCTGAAAATAAGCAATTGGTAGCTGAAGAGTTGTTGATTGTTGCTGTTATTAACGTTTAGCAATATATGCCAAGTCAAATATGCTAGATACTGTGATCAGGGTTGCCAAGCACGGCCAGACCCCAGCTGTCATGTTGAGTCGCTGTTGCCAACTTCGACCCCACCGAGTCGGCATGACTTTTTTCGCGCTCTGTGGCCACAGTTGTGGCTTGCACGCTTGATTAATTTGCAATATACAAAGGCCCAAAAAGACACTTCTTGACATTTCACACTGTTACCTTAGAACCAATAGGCGACAGAAGTCGAGACGGCTGAGACTTACAGCAATCGTGTCTCACTTCGCTCGGGATTGATGTCAGAGACAAATCCAACCAACAACCCATTTAACATATTCTGTACGCCAACACCGTGGCGATAACACTGCTATTTACCCATACAGACAACCTCGAGTTCACTCACAATGGCATCCTCACCAATAGTCCGTGCAACGATCCAGTCATGCCTCCTCTCCGCATCAAGTAACGTGCTCGCCCAAACCATCAGCGCATACCGGACCAACGTAACCTTCCCATCCTTCTCTCCCAGAAACACTATTAACACAGCTCCAGTCATCCTACACCATATCATGGACCCCAGTCCTACACTTCATTCTCTATACTGCCCTTAACTGTCCTCCCAACTTCCTCTGGCAGCAGCTCCTCGAGTACCTCTTCCCCAGTCGCACACTGCACCCCTCTCCTGCCGCCATCGCCGCTGCGTCCTCCAACGATGAGAAGGAGCTCGATTCCGAGGAAGCCACCCACTCAATTGTTGAGCCGCGTCTCAACGGCCGCAACACACTACTAAAGTTTCTCATTGACCAGAGCGTGGGTGGTGCCGCTAACACCATCGCGTTCATCATGATCATGGATGGGCTACGCGGCGCGAGCTGGGATGAGGCCTGGTATCATGTTCAGTTCGAGTTCTGGCCGCTCATGGTTGCCGGCGCCAAGCTGTGGCCGTTTGTGAGTCTTGTCAATTTTACCGTTCTGGAGTCGGTGGAGGCGAGGAATTTGCTGGGGAGTTTGGCGGGAATGGCTTGGGGTGTTTATTTGAGTCTCGTGGCGGCGAGCCCATGATGTTCTATAGAGGCTGTAGACCTGTTTACCTACGGGGCAATTTTGTGAGATGGATGGCGTCCAATAGATATTCAATGAATGACTCCCACTTCTACAAATATGGATTCGCCAATCTTCGATATCTTGTTGCACAGTGTAATTCTGGAGAATGCCTTCCGGCCGCTTGATGTAGGTTGCTGAAGCTTTTCAATGGATGATAGCAACAGGACCGTTCTGCAAACGCCAGGATCAGGTTCAGCAGTTCCTCTGGTATTATCTTTCTAACATGCGCGGCATATCTAGATTCTTTGGGAGTGGAACTATTGTCGTCACATGTGTATGCTGCCTAACTATCCAAAGAGATGACGAAGATCCTCTTGTGGCCCTAGAAATGCAACGGAATGGAGGGAACGACCGGTGGTATGAACGAGCTAGTGGTCCAACGAATATCACTCAAGGAACGAACGTGCATTGCATCCTCGACGAAGGAATATGGAACCAGCAAATACCAGTGTCACAAATCAACAGTGAAGAACAATCGGTATCAATCTAATTGATGGTCTAACGGCTCTCCTATCTACAATAGTACAGTGGAAGTAGAAAATGGCAACTCTATAACATTTAAAGCACAGACAAGTCGCCGAATTTCTCCTGTATATTGAATTAGCACGTGTTTTCCCCAATGCAAGACAACTGTCGACAGCTGTTTTACGTACCTTGTAACCTGGAACGCCCCAGCGTCCCTTGGAGACTAGCTGGGTGGTTCTCTCGTCGATATCTGGGCGGGCGGCGGCAACCTCGTCCTGGAATAAACTGTCAGCCACCATCCATAAACACCAATGTATCCGGCACTACATACCACAGTGAGGTCCTCGAATGGGCGCGCGTCCTGGATGTTCTTGAGGGTCTTCTCCAAATCCTGGAGCTCGAGGTCGACTCTGCTCTTGGTCTCCTCAGCGTTCTTGATGGCCTGGGTCTCGAAGGTCTCGATGGCCTTGACCTGGCGAGAGACGTCGTAAGTGGCGGGCTTGAACGACTTGAAGTGGTTCTCTATGGAGTCAATGACGGCCTGGTTCTTGAGGGTCGAGCGGTAGTGGCTGAAGTCGACGGTGGATGGGGCCTCGGAAAGCTGCTGGAGCTTGCGGCGGGCATCCTCGTTGCGCTTCTTGAAGGCGTGGAGGGAGGCGACGGTCTGGCCACGGAGCCCAAGGCTCGTGGTGACTGCTTGCCAGTCAAGCTTGAGGGCTGCGCTACGCTGTTGGTGATACTGTCAGCGTGTTGTTCTCGAATAGATCTCAGGGTCAAAGAAGAAGTTGATCGGCCCCCAGCGGATGCCGCAACGCCTTCTTCCCGACCGCGAAAACTCTCTCCAATAGCTCGCTTCAATTCAATTGACTGATTGTACTTACTCCGGCTGACATTGTGAAGGTGACGCGATTGAACGATGGTGGAGTTGATGATCGTGGTGTCTCGAGGGTGCAGAACTCAATCGGCGGAAGCTAGCTCGGTTATATATTTCACGTGACTTCACCCGACTTTTGTTCCGATATACCTGTTGGATGCTGGGATACTGAGAGCAACAAAGTAAAAAGGTTGAATGATCAGTTACAATACATGCAGATAAATTTCATTGTATTTAGTTTATTGGAGTAGGATAGGCCGAGGTCATTTTAGGAGGCCATAATATAATGGAATTTTGGCCTGGTCCGGTTCATACATGCACTCGGAAATCTGCACATGCTCACAACTTGACAACTTTACAAATCTGTAATAGAAACGGTTTTGCATTTCATATTACTGCTTTATTGCACATTGTACAAAAGCTCGGTAGATAACAAGTCGTTAGGCGCTCAACAACTGCCCCGTCCGAACCTATATACTGAGGGCCATGATCGAGTTGACTATGTCACTGTCGTTCTCCTTCAGTGCCTTGACAGCCTTGTTGCGGGAAACGTTGGCCTGGGTCATGACAAGCTCGATATCCTTGTCCTCAAGTCCCTCGGCGTCAACCTCCTCATCATCTTCCTCCTCCTCCTTCTTCTCGTCAGCAGTCTCGACGGCCTTGCCCTTGCCGTGGTCGTGGGAGTGGTCGTGACCGGCGTGGTCGTGGCCAGCGTGGTCGTGCGAGTCAGCGGCGGCGAGCTGCTGGGCGGCAGATGCCTGTGCCTGGGAGTTGAGGTCCTCAATCTTGGCCTCACCGAAAACGCTAAGGGCAAATTGTAAGTATACACGTCGACCCCCTGGGAAGAAGAATTCGTAAACTTACATGTAAGTGTTGCTGTTGGGCGACTTGTAGACCTCTGGCTGGTTGATGACAAAGAGGATCTAGCATTCCGTTAGTATCGGATGTTTTATGGCAAATATAGCTGCGAATCCGGATAGGCTTCGCAGTCTGCCAATGAAGGTCCCGTGCAACGTACGTTCTTTGGGCGTCTCAGGGTGACTCTGGTGATTCCTGGGACTCTGACCAAGCCGAGTTTGGCAATCGACTTGCGGGCCTTCTTCTCATTGCGAGAGTGGACAACGGCGGTGGCGCCAGCTGGGATGGACTCTCCGGTCTCGACCTCGGAGTCGGAGTCGTCAGATGCTTCCTCCTCTGCCACAACGTTCTTGGGCACCTCCTCGTCGTTCAGTTCTTCGATGCGTGGGTTAGACATGATGGGAGCTGTAGGGACCTTGTATTAGCTGTGGTGTTCTTCTGTCTCGTTCCTGGACGAAATTCGAAAATTGTGCGGGCGCCATTGCTCAATTTTGGCTGGTCGTCTCTTCATGGAATCGCAGAAAATAGTTGTGCAAAATCGGGCAACCACATACCTTGGAGTCTTTAATGTACTGGAGCTGGAGTCAATTGATTGTTACCTCGTCGGTGTTGTCGATAGAATGTTAGGGTTCGCACGCAGTTTATCATTTCGGCTAAGCCTAAACGAGTAGGCGGGCATAATTTCTGAACATTTCGAGGTGACGGCTATGCTGTACGTACCTGACCCTTATGTATGGGACATGTACGACAATTACAGATTACAGAGTGGTTAATGTACAATTAAATTTGGGCTAATTTCACTTCACAATTTGGTCTCTGAAAAATAGGCACAAACTCCGCTTCGTTGGGACTGAGTTCCGGATAGTCTTTGATGTCCATATGCATTTGACGCCTGCCTTCTTTGACGTAGCATACAAGGCTTCCGAATAAGCTAAGGAACCCAGCAACCCATGCAGTTCATGATCACGCTCCCCGTGCCATAAAGATCCCCTTATTTCGCAGCAGCCTTGACCTTGGCCAACGACTTCCTGACCTCGAAACGTGCCTGCTTCCTCAGTCTCAGAACCTTGAAGCGCTCGAAATCGGTGAGTGCGCGACGGCGCTCCTTCTGGGCGCGCTTCTTTGCCCATGCGCTCTCCTGCCACTTGGCCTCGATGCCAGCCTTCTCCCATGCAGCCTTGACGGTACCGGTGCGGGATCCACGGGGGAGGGTCTCCAGAACGAGAGGTGTGAGAACGAGACGGGCGAGGGCGATCGACTGGCGGGGAACGGCGGTCTTGGTGTCGGTGGATGGGCCATCAATCAGGACCTGCTGCTGTTAGTATAAATGTCCCAGGTGTTCTCATGTCTTTTGTGCTGGACGTACGCGCTTGTGGTCGATGATCTCGACAATAGTGGCGAGCTTTCCATCTTGGGATCCGCCATCGATGAGAACGATCCTTCCCACCTCGACTAATCTCCAGCTGGAGGCTTTGATGTCAGCGTCTCCCATTGTGTTGGCTGTCGATGTCGAAAAGCTGGGTGCTGTTTGTTGGGTGCGGATGTCGTGAAGTCGCGATTGGATTCAATCTCGATGTGGGAAAAATTGAAGCGAGCCCTAGCCAGCTTTCCGCACCACATCAGGTTTAGGCCGCACATGACTAAGCCTGACAGGGTTAACGTTATTCCGGCAAGAACTTCTCTTCCAGCTATTTAATAAAAGCTATTTTTTCGTCAACCTCTTATCCTCACAAACATTCACCCCGTCTCTGGTTTACAACCATTGAGCGTTCTATACCAATACTTCTCAAGCTGATGGTTCAATACCTCATTCACTGTATGTTACACCCTCTTCTTCTTATCCTGCAGCTTCAGGTGATGATATAATTTGCGATTGACCTTGCGTTCGTGGGACCCTCGCCGGGGTTTCTATACGGCGCGAGAGAGAGATATACCTTTCTTACATATCCTGATTACTGAAGCTCATCAATGATTTGTTTTCTATATCATTTCTATGTACACAAACTGACTTGTGTCAGAACTTTTAGCAAACAGCCTGCGCGAACGGTTGGTGGGCCTGGAATCGCCCGTGTCCATGACGAAGGACTCGTCGGTTCTGGGTCAGCTCGACAGTTGCTCAATGGTATGTCTTTATCTCATTTATACACTATCGCTACCCCGAGTCCAATGATTAAAAAACAAGCACTGAAAATCGTGAAACTCTTCGGAGTTTATGAACTTTTCTAACCAAGATCACTGAGCTGGACAATCAAAATATTTTTCATAATATATAAACTTTACGGTGTTGAACTCGTACTAATACTGTTTCAGGATACTTCTACACAATCAGTCACCGCTGTCGCTCTCCATGGTCATGGCCATGTCGTGAATCAGCTTGGTTGGGTTGGTGTTGATTCATTTGAGTCATCTATAATAGTTTGCTATATTTTGAATAAAGAAAGATGTACCCCAACAAGATCGTTCCAGTGAATGCTTTTCTGAATAATTGAATGCTGGCCGTGTGCCTATAAGTGAGATCTCTTCTCCTTGGGGACAAGATCCTTCCTCTCCTGTGTATCTTCACCACATATAATGCTCCTCACTGCAACGCCGCCCACCACCATCTATTTTGACGGTTTAACGCTCAAGTTACACAAGGGACAGGCCATCAAGACATACCTTTACATATATCGCAAGCTCACCAGGTGCTGATCGGCCTCCAATCTATCATATTCCACCCCTCACAGCAACTCTGGGAAGTGTGGTAATGAGCTACCAAAGACCCCGAGACTTCCCAGGCCAGATCAGGCCAACCCCACAGCGCTTTCTTACCCCTCTCGGCTGGGCAGTCCGCTTTCCTGATGCCCATATAGTTTATGAAAACCGTATGGGCGGACATGGACCCCAGGCTCGGCCCGGAGGTGGCTTTCCCTCTCCGAGGCAGTTCCCAGGCCGGCGTCAAAGGCAATCACAGGCGCAGTACCGGGGACAGTCGGTGGGCAGTTTCCCAGGACAATCCCAAGCACAGTACGCAGGACAATCCATGGGTGGTTTCCCAGAGCAGTCTCAAGGGCAGTTCCCTGGACAGTTCTTCGGCCAGCCTCCAAGCCAGTCAACAAGTCATGCGACTAGCCTTTTCTCAGGCATGGTGATAACCCAGTCACCGGGTCAGATGCCGGGGCTCACTATAGTACAGCCCGCTGGTACAGAACAGCGTCCAGTGTTCGTATTCCCGGATCCCAGGCAGGCCCTCGGCCAGAATCCAGAAGGTGAGCCGATGCCAGCGGGCCCGAAGCTCCGCCAACGCTTCCGAACGGGTCCAGAGCGGGTGAGGTTGGCGGATCTCGGGGAGGACGAGACAGACTGCCCCATCTGCTATCGAGACTATTATACTGGTGATTTTCAGAGTGAATCGGAGGATGCGGTGATGATAGGGTGCGGACATGTGTATGGAAGGAGATGCCTGGACAAATGGATTCAGGAGAATGATACCTGTCCAACTTGCCGGGGAAAGTTGGATCTTGTGGATGATGTTCCTAGAAGTCCATAGGTTAACTTCGGCACAGCTTGTTTGGTCCGAGTGAGTGTTATGCATATATCAGAGAAGGGGCGCCAGACAATGAGCCTCAGGAGTTGCGAAATGATTGAGCGAATGGCGACGTGAGAAAATAATGGTTAATGGTTTCCACTCAACTTGCAGGATAGCAGTACGACGCTTTGGTACTCGTTGATTTGCTTGGCAGTAGGATAGCAAAGCATAATAAATGAAAGTTATGTACCATACACCATCTTCTATATCCAATAATGAACTCCGTCGCGGCGGCAGTAAGAGAAACATCCCCAAATCGATTGTGTAAATGGCCCACATACTCCAGTAGCTTGCGACAGGGGATAGACACATACATCGTATACCTTGAAAGATTCCCAAGTTGCATATATTCCCAAAAGACAGTCAAACCACCCCATACCACCAAAAATGAGGCGCAAGCACCTTCACCATAAAACTTAGTTGTGTGTGTCGTAGTTGTTGCTACCCCTGTGACATGCGCTGCGGGAAGCCCGCCTCACAATCCCTGTCGCGAGACGTCAAGAGTCTCGGCGCCCCAAATCGAAACCCTCGCGAGGCCTCAACCACGCGCCACCCACTCCAAAAAATCGTAAGTGCCTGTTTCAATTGCAGGCTCGTGTACGGTCTGGCCTGGGCCTGCTG